>JAYESA010000015.1:32379383-32401883 GCA_036927795.1 Iris macrosiphon | reverse complement strand
TAACAGTCAGTGTAATGCTCTGAAATAATTAGGTAATGGACAGATGCACAAATAAATAGGATATGTAAGCAAAAATAAATTAAAATATTGCAATAAATCCTAAATTGATAAAAATAATTTTTAAATGCTGAAATCTGGTCGAGGGAGTTTACACCTGCTCTCAGCGTCCCCCTCTAACGTCTCATACGTCTCCTATATTTATTTATATAAATTAATTTAGAGTTAAGGATTTTAGAGTTATATGTGCTATATTTAATTTTGGTTATAGTGTCATATTATATACTAGATATCAAGTATATGTATATAATTTGAGTTATATTTCCTATATTTGATTTTCATGATATCTTAAAATAGGATATTAACCAAGGTTCAAAGTATCGGAATCGGTATCTGACCATTCCTATGGGGTTTAAAGTAAATTGAATAAAATTTTAATTTTAAGTATTTACAGTATTTACAGCGTTGTTTCTTAAAATATGATATTAACCAAGGAGCATAATTTTAAGTATTTACAGTGTTGTTTCTTAGTATTTTGAAATTGAATAAAATAGTAATCACCCTTGTCGATTAATTTACATACGATAGATAATTTTTTCTCTTTTATATTCTTTTACAATCTTAATATAACATAACATAACTTCATAAACCATTAGAATGGATTAAAAAATCAACCTAGAAACTAGAAAATGTCATAGTTTGCCTGTTTGACCTAGAGTTGACCTAGTTTGACTGTTTTGACCTAGAAACCTAGAATCTAATTAAATTATAAAAATAATCTAATTAAATTGACAAAAAAATTTAAAGATAACTTATATATGCATTGGCGGCCCGCTCATCTACGAGCTTCCCATCCTTCTTTCTTTTGTGGGTCCGCTGGAAGATTGCTGGAAAGTTGACGGTCTTGTGGTCTTTCCCGGCTCTGGCGGCCTCGCCGCACTGTAAAAATTAAAAAATTTAATAAATAAGCAAAAAAATTAGAATTACAAAAAAATAGATCTAGCAAAAAAATTTAATACTAACCATTCGTCGAAAATGCTCGACGGTCGAAATGGATCCACCTGTATGGAGACCACCCTTAGCATCTTCTTCTTCATCTCCTCCTCGTACTCCGCCTTCCGCCACTCCTTGCGGTGATCCGGTCCAAGTAACGTCAGCGTCTTCTGGTAATTGATCATATCTCTCAACCTCTTGCTGGCGACGGTCTTGTAGCACTTTTTGATATCACTATCTCTATGATCCGGCCACTAGTACAACCTCTACAAATTAAAATAATATTTTTTATCATTATAATCAAAAAAATTATATATTATTATAAATAAAATTCATATACATACCCCGAACTTCTCCAAACAAGGGAATCGTCGATCGAGTGGGATATCATTCCTTGGGGCTCTATTGCAATTTGTTCTTACATGAGTATCAAAGTAGATGGAGTAAAAGTTTGAAACCTCCTCAATGATATATGTTTCGCATATCGAAGCTTCTACATGAGCCTTATTGTCAACCTTCTTCTTCAGGTGATGTAGATACCTATAGATAATATATTGAATCTTAGATTTATTTGAATAAAAAAATAATTAGTATAAATAATTTATACCTCTCAAATGGATACATCCATCAATAGTGGATGAGAGCAATGACTCATAATTCTTATGCAAGATGAATAGACAAATGCGCCATACTATCAAAAAATTGGAAGAAAGCACCCTTTCTAACTTACACAATGTCAATACAATCTTCTCCTCAAGTTCTATTATATGTTCCATCGTCAACTTACTTGAACACAAAACTCTAAAGAATATAGATAATTAGCCAACGGAGTCCATACTTGATGAGGCAATATCTGTCTCAGAGCAATATGTAGTAACCTCTCCATAAACACATGACAATCATGAACATATCATAGAATTTATTCGCATCGGGATTATGGTCATCGTGATCAAAACTTGGACCGACCGTATCAAATACCAACTCATGCGCTAGGTTTCGCGATCGATATTCAAAGTTATATCCGAAAGTGGACTCTCCTACCTTTGTATTGAAGGAGGAATGATGATATTGCAAAAATAAAGGCTTTTCTTGAGCCATCCACTCCTTGTAGTTCGGTACGAAACCCTTCTTGTAGAGATGCTCCCTCACAAGATCCACCTATTTGAATGATATATTATGATATTTGACACAAGGATACTTGATGAGCCTCCAATCCATGTGCTTGCCATTTAAATCAAAAGGAGAACTAAAAGAACTTGATTTGATTAACAAACTAAGAAAAAGTACAGAGAAGTCCTAGAAGACAATCTAAGTACAAATTTATTTTTTGGTTATGACGATGGAGGGTTAGGAGTGTAGCAACTCTCTTTACTCTGTGGACGATTCGATGCAGAATCTCTTTTCTTTTACTCGAATGTAGATGTACAGATAGCCAGTCAGCCTTGTTATATGGGGTTAGTGCTTGCTATTTATAGTGGTCCTGTGGACGTGCTATGGATGTCACATATGTTCCTTCTTGGTGACCGTATAGGGCTACTTCAACAACATACAGTTGTAACTGTGGTCGCATGTCACGGGGAAGCTACCACGTGAATTTGGTTCAGATATATTGTTGACAAGATCTCAGGGTTGTTATCATCCCGTTGTGGGCGTGACTTGGTCAACTGGACATGTAGTCAGCACCAATTGTGCGAAGATCTCTGCAGTTATAATGGAAATATCTTGTGAGCTGGAGGCCGCATAACAACTAGATCGTATGACGGCGAGGCTGCATGGGTCATGTAGCCGCATACGTGCTCTCGTTTGGGCCTTGGTCGAATGGACACTCTAGCCACATGTTGGCGAGACCGCATGGGTCTTGTAGCAGCATACGTGCTCTCGTTTAGGCCTTAGTCTGTCATGCCCCAGTCCCAAAATATGTAGGACTAGGAATACGTAGCATTCCAGCAGTATGTATATGACACTCTAATATGTTAAAAAAAATCATAATACACACATACGGTGTATATGAATAAATAATTTACAAGTGGTACATAGATTGTCAATATAGTCACATGCATCTATATCTCATCCACAGACAAAAGTAAAGGAATTTCAAAATAAATAATTGAAAGTCTCAAGTACGAAGCAGTAAAAGAAATAATAATCGGATGGAGACAAATCCTCTACCAAACGACTAAATCAAAACTAAAATGATAGAGGATAACGAAACCCCAATAATAAATAAATGTCAAATAAAGAACAACACCTAAAAGATCCATCAACTATGAAGTAATCATGAGGACTCAGAGGGGAAGGCCTCCTGAACAGAGAATGATACGTCAGGTCCCGTTTCGCACTCCTGATTTCACTCCCCGTTCCCGATAAACGTATTTGGAACGTATTTTATTTTAGCATGTTTGCATGTGCATGGAGACAAGACCCATTCTTTGGTTTAACCTGGTTCATGGTTTATTTTGTTGGTTGGTTCAACTCATGAAAGTCTTTGGTTCAACCCTCAAACCCTAGCATATATAAACCAACATTTCATTCTCTCTTTTTACATCTTCATTTCTTCCTTTTTTTTAGCTTTCTCTCCGCATTTCATAGGCAAGTACACCTTGCATGAGAAATAAAGAAACTCTCCATATTATTGTTTCATTATGTTTATTATGTGTTTCTAAGCACTTCTAGTTCTTGGAGTTTTCTATTTTGATGGATGGATTAGTGTAGATCTATATTTCTAACTTAGATTTTTAATGGGTTTCATGAGTTTTTCTTGGTTTTAATCTATTAAACTTGTGTCTTTGAAGCTAGTTTATGCTACATGTTAGATCTTTCTATTTAGAGCATTTTGGCTTTTGGTTCACCTGATTTAGACTTAAAATGAGATTTTTATCAAGAAAATAAGATTTCAGTTTTTGGGAATTTTTGCCATGGCCGAACCTCTGTTGGAGAAGACGAAGTCTTCATGCGGCCAGCGAGCTATACGGCTAAGAGTGTTATACAGCCTGAGAGGGTTATGCGGGTGAACTCTTGTCGTATACAGACGGCATGCGTCCATCTTATTGGACGCATGACTGCTGGTCTACACAAGTGTCCTTGAACACTTTGTGCATTCACTCGTTGAACGAATAAGAAATTCGCTAAGTCCAAAAGACACTTGTCACAACCCGCACCCGTTGTAAGGATACAAGTCGGAAACAACTCCCAGCCTACGTTGCAGAATCGGCGGTAGAACGCTGTCTGGGTAATCTATCTAGCAATATAATGAACCACCAACAATAACAATATACTCAATCACATATCTAAGATAGAAACGAGCACAAATATGATAAAGAATCGAAATAGTCACATACAACTCATGAGTCTAAAGGGCCGTCTCAGCGGAAGGAGAAGGACCTGGGCAGAGACTACTTATCCTCTTCTTGTTCCTAGCCGTCTGTTACGAGTCCGGGAAGCCTGGAATCATCAATATGAGGGATCCCTCAAAATAGAGAAGGGCGGGTAGGGCTTCTGCAAGAGCCTCCCCCCTCTTCCCGGTCAATATAGATGGGAGGGGCAATAATACATCAATGAGTCTGAAAGAATACTAACAAATAAGCTGGAGACAAATCCAGGACAAGAAATACTAAGAAGGTACTAAAGCTGGGTCATCTGTCTCAGTCGGGATAAGTCCCTCATGAGCCAGGGTCTCTGAATCTAAGCCCACAACATTCTGGGATCCATAATATGTAGGGTACTGTTTGTGGTATTAAACGAAAGAATGAAAAATGTATTCAGGATGGGGTTTATACGAAACCAGCCTTCTTTGGTTTACAAACAAACTTGTACAATTTGATCCTATACGAGGATATGGGAGTACAATTTATTTAATCTGGGTAGATATTGCTATAGGTGTCTGATTTGCAGTCGATCACTTTAGCCCTTGGACCACACGATGTTGAAGAAGTGCCATAGAAGCCAGGAAGCAGCTTCGAATATTGCAGAAGAGGGTGGATGCACGATGCCAAAGTCGTCGATCCATACTCTTTGCCTGAGCTCCGGATTCCTCTCTCTCTCTCTCTCTCTCTCTCTCTCTCTTGACCTCTGGTTCGATCTTTCTTGGAAGTTCGACCTCGGATCTGATATTGGTATTCTTGACCAATTTTCCGACCTTGGATCTGATATTGGTTTCTTGACCAATTTTCTGACCTTGGATCTGATATTGGTTTCTTGACCAATTTTTCGACCTTGTTCCTCATTGATAGAGGTCTCTATTTATAGAGTTTTAGTGACAGTGACCACTCCGTCGATGTAGAAACCGAGGAGTGGAAAGTACAGCACCCTTTTACACAACGGTTAAAGTAACCAATGCCTGCGTATAGATGATCCTTTGAATGAGCGTGTGACGCGGGTCCAACTAAGGGACAAAACGCGTATAATCGCTACGAAGATCACGGCGTAGAAGCCACGTAGGTAGGTATCCATTTTGTAGAAGAGGTTGGCATAGAAGCCAAATGTCTGTCACCATGGCATATAAGCCAAATAGTTATCAAACCGGCATAGAAGCCGAATAGGCGTAGAAGCCAAGTAGGCGTAGAAGCCGAGTGGTCATAGAGGCCGAGTAGGCGTAGAAGCCGAATGGGCGTTGAAGCCGAGCAGGCGTAGAAGCCGAATGGTCATAGAGGCCGAGTAGGCGTAGAAGCCGAATGGTCATAGAGGCCGAGCGGACGTAGAAGCCGAATGGGCGTTGAAGCCGAGCGGTCATAGAGGCCGAGAGAGCACAGGAGCTGGATGGGCGTAGAAGCCGCTGCGTACCATGCCAGAGTGCTTATGTGGACGTCTTAGCCAAAATTACGGCTTTTGAAGATATAATCAAATCTCTTACATTAAATGCCAAGATTTGCCACCATCCTGTGCATTAAATATGGAGGCATGTTTTTGAAGGTCTACAACCCCTTTTGAGCATCAGTTGCAGAGACGTGCCTTGCGAAACTGTCACCGCTTTGTGCATTTAGATGTAGAGACGTGCCTCGAGCAACTGTCATCGCTCTGTGCATTGGACGCAGAGACGTACCTCGACCCCGTACGGAGTGCAACTTTTGATGTGGCAGGCAGTTTGTCTACTGCAGAATGTAAACAGCTCGTGTCTGCCTATGTAAAACAAGGCAGCGTATCCCTTCGTGCTTGTAAAAGCAGTTTACGCAAAGGGGATGGCGGTATTTGACAGCCTCGATCGTAGTGTTGTGCCATCATTATAGCCGTCGTCTGGGTAGTCGAGCCGTATCCCTTTGTCAGAAGTCCAGACGTCAGGTTCATTGTAGGATCTTCATTGCAGGGTGTGACAGGTTCACTTCGGAGAATATGAAGCGTCTCTTGTACACCTCAATGCTGCGTCTGAAAGAGAATGAGTTTTACGCCCTGGAGGTGATGAAGGACCATGTTTTATGCTGAAGCGGCTTGGACGTACTACCTTACGCAGATGGTCCTTTGAGCTTATATTTCACGCTGTGTTCAGCGGAAAAAGCTCTGTTGCACGCTTGATGGCTTTGAAGGCCTCTGCTTACGTTGCTCTGCACCAATATGCTGCGTATAGCCATCCGGCGTATTTTTCATGCTTCTACAAGACCCCCTTCAAAGCTTTCAAATTCCTCAGAATTTGGAACGCTTTGAATAAAGCATGAACCGCTCCTCGTAACTCGAAACGTTTCTGAATGGGGCGTTGAAACTGTCGATGCTGACTTCTTTCGCATCTCCTATAAAAAGGCTGGGGGAGTTAACCTGTTCTCCCCATATTTCTATCACCACGCAGAGATGATCGCCGGAGTTCGTCGGGTCGATCTGAGGAAGAAGGAGATCATATTCTTCCAGCGTGTAAGGAGCCGAAAAAGACTGCGTCTCCGAGCAAGTGTCCACTGCAACGATGGATCATGGACGGATATCTTAGCCTCCCTTGCTCGGGATAATCAGCAACTTTATATGGCTGTTCTCCGGGAGAGGGGAAGGGTCGTATTTGACCACACGGCTTGCAAGCGGTGTCTTCTCCTGTTACCTCCGTGATGAGAGCGGCAACTAGCTCTGACCTCGGGCATTGAGTTGGATGGAACATATCAACTCAATCTGTCACGATGCACGGAGCATGGGATCTGCATAATTTATGCAAGCCCCAACTCTGTATTCTCCCGCCGTTGATCATTGCCATGTCAGTCAGTTTGCTGGAACTGACTGACTGTTGGAGAAGATGGATGAAGAATTGCGCCCACGCGAGAACCTGTCAGAACAGCTTCTGGGCGATCTTCAGACGACGATGGGGAAATCCTTTGTAGACGGAGTTTCCCTCATATGTAATCATGAAAATAAAAAAAAACCCTTGTAGATTGGATTTCCCTCATATGTAATCATGACTTTAATCTTTAATAAAATCGTCTTGCTTCTCCATATGATCATCTTGTCATACGTTGCTGTGAAGTCTGAATATGTGCAGCTTCGACATGTCTGATTCTTTATGCCGACTCTGTTTAGAAAGAGTGCTAGGTCATGTCATTTATGCATAGCGAATAGTCCATAGAACGCTGTTGAGCATTTTTAGCATTTAGAACTGTCCTGCTGCTAAGACTGGGGAACCGCATAGAATTTTTGTTCAGACTTCGTCTTCAAGAATGACCTCTCGAAAATCCCTTGGAACAGGGTCGAGGAATGGCTGTCGAGCTGAGTTTGCCATCTTGATAGACGAGATATTCAGACTGGAGCCTGGATGAACCTCCATTTGACCCGAGAAGAGTAATTTCTCAATGTTTGAACTCTGTATGCTTCGGGTACTTAGGATATTTTGAGGTCAAGAAGGAGTATCTTCTGTGTGAACTCCTGTGATCGACCGTCTTGAGAACTGTTCGGATATGCGGAAAGTCAGAGATCCGTAGTGTAGATGAGCTGAAAATCCTGAGTTCGCAACCTATTGAGCGTAGAAAGCCACCGAGAGTGAGATCATCGATTTGGTATCTGCTGAGCGTAAAGTCGTTGGTTTATAGCCTCTCGAGCATAAAAGCTACCGAGCACAAAGGCATCCGGGCATAAAACCATAGACATGTAGCTTGCGAGTGTAAAACCGTAGATCTGTTGCTGTCGAGCGTAGAAAGCTCCTTAGCATAGGAACCGCTGATTTGTAGCCTGTGAATAAAAGAAATCTTTCGAGCGTAAGGTCGTGGATCCGTTGCCTCCGAGCGTAAACTAAACGCCACCGAGCGTGAGATCATCAATTTGGTATCTGCTGAGCGTAAAGTCGTAGGTTTGTAGCCTCTCGAGCATAAAAGCTACCGAGCACAAAGACATCCGGGCGTAAAACCATAGACTTATAGCTTGCGAGCGTAAAACCGTAGATCTGTTGCTGTCGAGCATAGAAAGCTCCTTAGCATAGGAACCGCTGACCTGCTTTTGCACGAAAAACTCTTCGAATTTGCTGACTGTCCGTCTTTCGAGAGTAGTGGGCTGACGTAGTACCCAATCATAACCAAATATTTAATTGTGAGATTTGGTTGGGATTTCGAGGAGCCCGTCCGAGGGTTCGAGGAGTCGACCCGAACTTTATATATATCCCAAACTTTTGAGAGAAAAACTTTTTATCTGACTTCTGCGAAAGAAAGCCTTCGATTGTTTGAGTTTTTCCCCTCGTTCTTTCTCCGAGCACTCCGAGTTTTCAGAAATGGCGCCGAAACAAACCCCCTCCACTAAGGGAAAGAGCACAGGCTCTTCTTTTCTTTCTTCTGCCCCGGCGAGAGAGTCTTCGGTCGGGCAAGGTGAACTTCCTTCTGAGCGAAGCATCCTGCCGACTAGTAGCGCACCCGGCCTTAGAGGTATAGCCTTTGGGATGACAAAGAACGACAAAAAATCCTTCGCACACGGAACGTCACCACGCTAGGTCATCTTTTGTGCTGATAGCCTCTTTGAGGAAGATGATGCACGGAGACATTTTCATCTTTTATGCCCACATTTCTAATGTGCCAGCATAAAAACTCCATGTTCTCGCAGTTTTGAGCGTAAAAGCTCTGACTGCCGAAAACTTGGTGTATACTATAAAATTTTAGTTTTACGCTTGTGGATGGGACCTCCGACTTAGTAACTAGAATTTTGACAGTCTGGCGTAAAGCACAGACAGTATACCACCAATTACGCTTCAGGATATGACTTCCGGCGTAAAATGACCAAATTTTGTACAGTCTTGGCGTAAAGCACAGACTGTCGTTTCTTGGTCTTTATGTTGCAAGATTTGCAATAACGTGTTTTTCTTGCACTTTCGCAGTTAACTTGCATGAGTCTCCACTGGCCGAGGTGATGGGTTCCGCTGCCGGGATGCTGCACTCGAACTATCTGGAGGATCTGTCACACGTGACATTTCCTATCTCCGGACCCCAGTATCCCGAAGGAAGGGAGATTTTGATATCGGCTCAGGGCGAGCGGACATTGCTGAATATGATTAACGGAGAGCCTCTGACGTACATAGACGGGGACCAGTACATCAAGCTGGCCTTTCTTTTTGGGGACATGATTGACAAACAGTCTCAGACGAAGCCCAAGAGAGAACCCTGGGTTTTCCCTGCCGAGAGCGTGGTCTTGTATCTGCCCACGATGCCGAGAGATTATCCCATCTCGGCTTTCTTCCATGCCACACATTCCAGGAGGATGTCGTGGACGCTGACTCCCGATCTTCACGGCAAGCCAGGGAAGATCTTTCATCTGAAAGGAGCTGACCAGGGGTCATTTGTCAGCCGTCCTTCTGGCGTCGTGACGTTGTTCAGGGGATTGTGCCCGGGCAGCGTCCCGAGTGAAGACAGTTCAGTGATCCAGCTGGTCCAATTGCCGACTTTCTGCAACGACTTCATGGCGCGAGGGGGGGTATACCCCAAGGAGAATCCTTAGTGCAATGGGTGGATCACCCCAGCAAACCTTCGATGGACTTGCCTAGTTGACTGGGCCTTGAAACATTTCCGGAGAGAGCTGGAGGTCATCGGACTGTATGCTGCTGTGAGTGCGACGAGTGTTGGGTTGCCTCCCAACCCTAACCTGTTTCTGGCACTGATGGAGCGATACATTTCGCTCACCGGGACCTTCGCCACTCCACTGGGGGAGTTGGGGTTGGCCCTCCACGAAATGGCAGTGATCTCGAGACTGCCGATGGGGGATACCCCATATGAAGAGTATGTTCCCACCAACCGGGAGTTGGAGGACTCGGACCCTCGGGTTGTGGAGGTGTATCAGGAGCTGATGTGCCACTACTTCGCGTGCACTACTTTTTATAATGAGCCTTCTGATTTGGCTCACACCACTAAGTGGATGTCCTACCTCTTCTTTCACCGGGCCAGGGCCGTCAAGTCGGAGAAAGTTTCGGGGGGCAAGAATGAGCGCGTGAACTGTTTGGGCGTGCTAAGTGCCCAGGTCGTCGAGGATCTTATGGAGGAGGCTAAAGCTCCAGATCAGATTCTCAATGACAGGGTAGAAAATTACCCTGAAGGCACTAAGGCCTATAGTTACTTGAGGCGCTGTCGCAGGCCTCTGTCTAAGGAAGCCTGGCTGGCTGGCTTTCTCTCCCTATGGCTGCGTCGAGTAGTGGTGCCCGGCATCGCGTCCGCGGACCGCATTCACCGAAACATCCTGTGGCCCTCCGTTCGTCTGGTGTTCGGGGCAAGACTAGGCTTGCTCCCTGCCATGGTGTACCGTATACAGGCTGGTCTGAGAGCCATGACTGACGGACTGCTCGTCGATGAAGCTCCCCGGGTAGAGTTACCATACCTGTACTTGATGGGATGGTTAATTCTCCACAACCCCCGAGTGATGTCTCTCGGCCCTGGTAGTAGCGCGGGGGGTAGTTTCTTGCTGAAATACAAGGACTCCCTCTGGAAAGTGAACACAGTCTTAGACTGTCGGCTGGTGCTGAGCCTCGGTCATTGCTGGAAGCTCCTCTGCACTGTTCCCTCTGTGCATCGCAATCAGCGGGGATTAGGCTTGAGGATTTAGGTGGAGAGAAGACCAATCTTTCTCCGGAAGCTTTTAATTGGTTGGTCTGTATCAGACCCTCCCATTTGCTGTACAGAAGCGAAGATCATTGCTTCTTCGATCCTTACTTGACCAGTCTTTTTGCCAGGCAGTTTGGGTATGATCAGCTGCACATGGGCAATACCGTCACCAGCTTCAGGTCCAGGGGCGGACTCATTGATGGAGCCAGAGGATGGCGGTATTTTATTATGGGTTGCACGGGAGCAATCTTTATCGTGCCGGTCGTCACCCTCTCCACGGAGCTGCGCATCCTCCAATCGTATGTCCAGTTCTACGTGGCGATCAACACCTTCCATCGCGATTTTGACATGCGTGGAAGCTTTAGGGTGCCTTCTCCCAAGCCTGGAGGAAGAGTCGAAGTCCCTTCGGTTTTGTCTGACGACGGTGAGGAGTCCGTCACTTCGGATGAGCCTCTGGTGTCAGTGCCGAGGTGTGAAGTACCTCCGCCTGCAGGGGCTTTGGCAGTCTCTGGGAAGCGAAGGGCTCCTGCTCCGAAGCAGACTTTCCCTCGCAAAAGGAAGAAGAAGATGGTTGCCCGTTCTATCCGGATCCCTGGTATCGAGGCTCCTAGAGAGGAACCTGCTGTCTCCCCTGTTGGGGATATCTCTTTGATTGGAGGTTCCCCGCCTTTTGGAGAGGGACCCTCAGTTTCGGCTGGTGGTGCCGGAGAACTCCTGCTTGAGGCTGCCGTTGCTGCCACTGCCTCCGGTAGTGGAATAAAATCGCCTGCGTGGCCGAGGCAAATGGGAGAATCTTTCCCTGGACCAGCAACGGATGAAACTCCTGCCGCGTCCGTGAGCATGACTAGAGAGATTCCAGCTGACGAACCTCGACTGCGTCTTGGTGAAGGCTTGGTAGAGCTCTTGGCGATGTCGGTTGGCCCACCTCCTTCTCCCGGTATGACAGTTCGTATTGCGTCATTAAGGCATGATATAGCTACATCGGCTGCAGACGCGGCATATATACCGTTGGCTACGGGTAAAGGTCATCTTTATGTCTCCTTTTAGAAAGATTACTATCATATTGATATCAACTTTCTTGTCCTCTTCTCAGGGGATGACGTCCACGGGAAGTATAGCGTTGAAGTGCCTTCTGGCTCTGCTCGGGCTCCTGGCGATGATACGGAGGCGTTCGACTTCGAGATGGAAATACCTTCGGGGGCCAGCACGCCCAGAGTAGTTTCGTCACCTCAAGAGGAGGACGAACCCGTTATCGTGACCTCGCCTCTCGCGAGTATGCCGATGACTTCGACCGTCGTTGTCGCACCTTCTTCGGTCGCACTACCCGTCGAGGCGGCGACTGTGGCCACCTCGTCTGCAATCATTCATGAGGGGAACTCGCCAATATCGCGGCCACTCCTGGCGTTCAACCAGATCTGGTTGCGCTGACAGAGCTGTATACCAGCCTCTTTTACACCAGTTTGAAAATGCTGATATCAATGGTGTTGGCGAAGAATCTGGATTTTGAGCGTCTGAAGAAGGCTTCCCAATTTTCGATTGGGGCGGTCAGGGAGTTCGGCGATTCTGGGGTAGCTGACGCCCTGGAGGCGATGGTTAATGGGTTGGAGCAACCTATTAACGAATACTTGCAGCTGACTCGGGGCAGTTTTGAAGCTGAGGTCCAGGCCAGATACGACTTCATGACTGCGCGGCTTACCAAACAGCTGGAGAGCCTAGATAACTCCATCAAAGCACATAAGCTGGAGATGGATAAAAGAAAAGCTGTCGTGGAGGAGGCTCTTGCTCTTCAGACAAAGTGCCAATCCGAGCATGAAGGGAATGTAGAGAGGGCCCGCAAGTTGAAGGAAAAACTCGCTCTGGCAGAGGAGTGGGCTTCTCAGTCGTTGGCAGGTCTAGATATAACGACTGGTCGACTGAGCACAGCCCGACGGGATCTGGAGCGTGCAGAAGCTGCCCGAGCTGGCTCTCTTTGGGCAAGGGCCGAACTGTCCTTTACGAACAATTCCGAGGCACGGCTGGAACAGGCCCTCGCTGATGCCTTGGTTTCCAGGGACGAGAGGGTAGCTGCACTGGCGAAGCTGATTCACGATCTGACTGCTCCCCCATAATGATGTACCCTTTCTTCTTTTTGCTTCCCCAATATAATTCTGCTTTTTTCGGGAATAAATAAAACAAATCTTTTCTGACTTTGTTGACCCATCATTTCGAAATGTAAATGATAGGTTTGGGCAAGAGTGATATCAGAGCTAGTATGGACGTGATAGACTCTCGATAAACTTCTAGCAGGATATACCTATTCAGAGGTCATACGGACATGATAGAATATGACCTAACTAGTTTCGTTTTGGAAGTAGTTTTGTCAGAATTGAGATTCTCGCTATCTTCCACTTGAGTAGAGGAGGTTTAAGCATAGTACCTCTTCAGGAATTTACCGTTGATAGGAGCCATGTACAGGTCTCCATTAGGCTGGGCTAACATGTAAGCGTCGTTCGAGAACGTTGTCTCGATCACATAAGGGCCTTCCCACTTGGGCTAAAATTTTCTTTTACTCCTGTGAGTAAGAATTATCGGCCTTCTTACGGCTAAAACTAGCTCACCGACTTTGAACACTCTTTCCTTTACTTTATGATTGAAAGTTCTGGAAATGCGTGCTTGGTAGAGCGCGATGCGCTGTTGAGCTTGGAGACGTTTCTCGTCTAATCCTTCTAGCTCTTGAAGCCTTAACAGGTCATTCTTTTCTTGAGTCAGCTCATTAGTCACGGCTATCCTGAGTGACGGGATCTGGATTTTAATGGGGAGAACTGCTTCGCTCCCATAGACCAGTGAAAATGGGGTACAACCTGTTGGTGTTTGTACCATTGTGCGGTACGCCCAGAGATATTTGCCCAGCTTCTCATCCTTTGTTTGAAGAGACGAACTTTTTCAAGAGTTTGATAATGGTTTTGTTGAAAGCTTCCGCCAAACCATTAGCAGCTGGATAATATGCCGTAGAGGCAATATTATGTATCTGATTTTTATCGCAAAATCGATGAAACGTTTGGCTGATGAACTGAGGTCCATTGTCATGGATTATCCTTCAGGGAATTCCAAAGCGATAAATGACGTGATGCTTGACGAAGCTGATTACATTAGATGCCTTTACCTCAGCAAGAGGGATCGCCTCTGCCCATTTGGAGAAGTAATCCGTGATGGCCAGTATGAACCGGTGACTTCTGGAAGAAGACGGGTGAATAGGACCAATGATATCCATACCCCATGCTTCGAAAGGCCAGGACGCAACCGTAGGATGTAGATATTCAGACGGTTGGTGTATGAAGTCTGTATGAACCTGACAGGCTCTGCATTATCTTGCATAGTAGATCGCGTCCGTGATCATAGTGGGCCAGTAATAGCCCATTCTCCTGACACAATCATGTAGCTTAGGACCGGGCTGGTGCGCTCCGCATACGCCGTCGTGAGCTTCCCGGATAATCTGCCGTGCTTTGTCGTTAGAGAGACATCTCAATAGTAGTCCATCGTAGGTCCGACGATATAGGCATTGTGAAGATGCATCGAAGTAGAAGCGTAATGATCGTCTTTTGACGGATACTGCTTCTTTGGGGTCCTCCGGCAAGATTCCGTATGCGACGAAATCTATGAAGGAACTTCTCCAGTCTCTTCTAGGGGGATCTGTGTTCACAGCGTAGCTGCGTTCTATGTGAAAGTTGTTCTTCACACAGAATAAATCTCTGTTAAGAAGGATTACCGAATCCTGCCTTCTTATAGGAGTGACTAAATCCACAGCTAGACTGGCTAGGGCATCAGCTTCCAGATTCTGAGATCGAGGTACATGCTCTAGGAAGAACCCTTTAAATGTCATGGCTATCTCGACCGTTGCTTGGTGATAGGGGATGAGGTCTGGATTTCGGACTTCATATATTCCTCTGACTTGATTGACGATAAGCAGAGAATTACCGAAAGCTTCCAGGGAGACGACCCCCAGCTCTTTGGTGACTTGGAGCCCGATTAGCAGAGCATTGTATTATGCCACATTGTTGGAGCATGGCTCGCTAAGAGAATATGCTCGGTAGATGACGAGTTTATCAGGAGTGACCAGGACGATTCCTACCCCTGAAACCACGTTTTCCTGGGGACCAGTCCTGGAGGCGCCGTCGAAGAACAGTTGCCATGCGTCACTTTCCATTACGGAATTACATTCTGCAACTTCGTCGAGAATGTTCTCGTACAATTTGGAGGCCTCCGGGATCGGATGAGCAGCTAGGAAGTCAGCCAGTGCTTGGCCTTTGATGGACTTCTGCGGGACGTATACCATGTCATATGGTGTTAACAGCATCGCCCAAGTCGCGAGTCGTGAATTAAGAGCACTTGGCTTGCTCATCAGTACTCGAAGAGGGTTGATCCTGGAGATGATATGAATAGTCTGGCCGGTGACATAGTGTCGCTTCTTCTGGATAGCGAACATCAGAGCCAAGTATTCTTTCTCCACTGGGTTGTACCGGTGTTCGGCTCCGACCATCATCCTGCTGAGGTAGTAGATAGCCTGTTCATGCCCCACATCGTTCTTCTGCACGAGAAGAGTTCCTAGCGAATGATCCATCGCTCGAACGTACAGCAAGAATGGTCTTCCCATGACGGGAGGCACCAGAACCGGCGGACTGGTGAGGTAGCATTTGATATCCCTGAATGCTTGCTGACAGGTTTTGTCCCATACGAAGGATACACCTTTCTTCATGAGATGCGAAAAGCGCTGACATCTTCCCGAGAGGTTGGATATGAACCTCCGGATATAAGCCAGACGGCCTTGAAATCCCGGAGTTCCCTCAGATTACGGGGCGGTCGCATTTCTACGATGGCCTGGACTTTGTCAGGGTCCACTTGGATGCTTTTGGCGGTGATAACAAATCCCAGGAATTTGCCACTAGATACACCCAGAAAGGACTTCGTAGGGTTCATCTTGAGTTGATGTTGGCGCATTAACCTGAATACCGTCCTCAAGTCTTGAATGTGATTATTTTTGAGGCGGCTCTTGACGGCTATGTCGTCCACGTAATATTCTACTATTTTTCGTTAATGCTCATGGAATATGTTACTCATAGCCCGTTGGTATGTAGCCCCAGCGTTCTTCAATCCGAAGGGCATGACCGTATAGCAATATACTCCCAATGGGGTCCGGAATGCAGTGTGATTCTCGTCTTCAGGATGCATCTTGATCTGATTGTATCCTGAGAATCCGTCATGAAAGACATGCATTCAAAACCGCAGGTATTGTCGATCATGATGTCCGTGATGGGAAGAGGGAACTCATCCTTGGGGCAGGCTGCATTCAGATCTCGGTAATCGATGCAGATACGTATTTTCCCATTTTTCTTCATGACTGGGACAACGTTGGCGACCCAGTCGGGATGTTGCTCTTTCCGGATGAAACCTCAGGCTATTAACTTCTTGACTTCAGCTTCGATGGTGTCCATCATATCCGGGCGGAACCGGCATTGGTGCTGCTTCATAGGCTTCGAGTCGGTCAATATATTGAGTTTATGAGTAGCCACCTTCGGGTCAAGGCCCGGTCAATATATTGAGTTGGTGGGAGGTTCCCTTTGCTCGAAGCAGAATTCCCACTGCTTATCCATTTGTTGAGCCCAAGAGTCATTCTCAAATGGCTCAGAATCCTGTTCGTCTACTTCAAAGGGATCTGCCACCACCATATTTGCTGATAATGCTTGCTCGAGAGCGTCAGGTGAGTTGGAGGGCGACGAGCCGTTCTGAGAAGAGGAAAAGATATCCTCGTCCGACTTAGAGGAGGTGGCATATCCCAACCCGAAATGAGTTCGTTGATAGTAGGGGTCGCCGCGCAGCGGCGTTCGTCTGCCTCTTCCGTAGTTGAGGCCTGGCTTCCGCTCCAAGTCGTAGCCTATGTTTTGCATGATCCTCAACGCTTGCGGGCTGTATTGGTGAACTTGCATTTTTCCAGTGTCGTCATTGAAAGAATCTTCCTGGATAGCCGGTTGATTGTGCATGCGGCCGAAGACTATTGAACGCTGGCTGCTGCAGGTAGGTGAGACAATGAAGATAGAATCCTCATGTGGTCCATATGTCGTGACGACGTTGGATGATGACGCTACTTCCCAGACATACGAATGGTAGGAGTTCATAACTTCCAAGAATTTTTGTGCTATGGGTTCTACCTCGTCACGGGAAGTGGATTCCTGATTTGGGATTTGAGCGTTAACGTACTGGAAAAGAGGATGTTTATTATCAACTGGAACTCCGTTCCTGGTCGCATTTACATCGGTCGGCCGCCCGTTGCGCCGGAGGTTGATGACCAAGGGTGGAGGCTTCTGGTTCAAAGTGACCACTAGAGGATTACTCCCTTTTCCTGACCTGGTTTTGTTCAGGTGAATAGCCATAGGCTCCATGGCTTTTAGACTAGTGGTTCGTCCTTTCACTCTGATTGACAGCGGTAGTGCGGTAGAGGGTTCTTCTGGCTCCCGGTGGGATTCCTTCCCTGCCTCGCCTGACACTTCTTTCGTTTGGTCTTGAGAGTACAACACGGTATCGGAATAGTAGGATTCTACTCCTTTAAACGGGTTTAGGTCAGCAACATCCGTTTGTACCGTTCCTTGGGGGTCTACATATTTGAGACATTGGTGTAGAGTTGAAGGAACGATGTTCTGGTCGTGGATCCACGGTCTTCCCAGCAAAATATTGTAGGACACCTCTGAATCGATGACGTAACACGTGGCCACCGATCTGAGGTTGCCAATCTGGATCCTCAGGCAAATTTTCCCCAACGGCTTACTTCTTCCGGCGTTGAAACCCACGATTGTAGTGGAGGTGTAAGCCAATTCGCTGGTAGGAATCCTCAACGGTCTGAGCAGGCTGTGAGGGATGATGCTGATCGACGATCCCGAATCTATGTGAATCCGATCGACCTCCATGGAACCGACGTACTCGGTGTAATAGAGGGGCCTGTCATGCTTCTTATGTTTTAACAGCATATCATCTTGGGTAAAAGTGATATTTGGGACCATCTCTATCACGCTGTGGAATTGAGGACACGCCACTGGTTCTTCGTCGGGGGACTTGAGCTGGGTCAAGCATGCCTCCGCCTGCATCAGTGCTTCACTCAGGGCTAGACGAGTGTCTTGGGAGAGCCTGAGTAGCTCAAAGATGGAGATCCTGGCTGGTGTATTAGCCAGTTGGGCCAGGATGTCGAAGTTGTAGGGCTTCTCAAAACCTTTGTTTGGAATATTTTTTACAGGTTTATCAAAGCCCACTTCTCTTTGCTTCCCCTTGTCCGCCGGAGTCGGTTTTGAAGGGCTGGCTTCTGGTACGACGGGGCCTGGTCCTGAAGGTTTGGCGGTTGAAGCATCCGTCGGTGCATCTTCCTGACTTGCTCCGTAGTCGTTGAGGTAGGCTTTCCCTGAATGGGTTGCAGCAAATACCTCGTCTTTGTCTGATGGCGAAGAAGTTGCGACCATATGGCATAGTTTGCATTTGGAGCTCTTTCTAGATGTAGCCTTAGTAGCTTTAGTCTCCTCCTCGAGCTCTGACACCAAATCCGGATGAACCCACATAATCTCTCCCTGCCGGGTGGTTAGGGGTACCAGGTCATGATTTTGACCCCTAGCTGGAGGGAGATTGATGATGTTCATCGTGGTCCGGGAAATGGGTGTGACACCGTCCGAGACTTTTTGGGAAGGCAGATTGCCAAATCGCAGAGAGATCATGTTGGCCGTGACTGTCTTCTCGGTGTTGTGCAGAGTGATGGCCTTAGCATCGATTAACCCATGGATCTTCCTTTTCAGTATGTAACACGCCTTCGTTGGGTGGTGTACGTATCTGTGGAAGATGCAGTATTTGGGGTCGTCTCAGTGCTGCCGACTTCTTGGGGCCGCCTTAGCTCCGGAAGGGTGTTCTTGCCACTCTTGATGAGACACTCGAATATACTTGGGATATCGTCGTCGTCAAAAGAGTAGGCTTCGACGGGCCTGGAAGTCCCGGGTCTCGTCTGCGTGCTCGCCGCAGTCTTTTGTCTGGACGTATTAATCGCCAGAGCTTCTTTTTCCTTGGAGCTGCGAGGATGGTCGCTGCTGGGAGATGACCTTTTGCCTCTGTCAGAGGCGGAGATCATGATGCCATTATCGCGCGCCTTGCGACTGTTGTCTTCGGCGGCCGCTGCCGAGATGATGAACGAGGGCCAATCATGGAACTGATATGGTCCTGTAAACACCGAGACTACGGGAAGGAGGTTCTTCCTGCAAATGTCTACTAACGCAGAGTCTGGAACTCCTTGAGGCATCTGTAAGGTGGCCTGACGAAAACGTTCGACGAAGGTGCGAACGTCCTCCTTTTCCCTCTGTTTGACTTCGATGAGAGAGGACATAGACATGTCCATTCCTCTCTCGTAGAATCGCGGGAAGAATAAAGCTTTGAAGTCCTCGAAGGAAGTAATGCAGTTGTCCGCCAAGCTACGGTACCACTGATAGGCTACTCCTGAGAGGCAACCTTTGAACACCCGAGTGAGGAGGGCGTCGTTCCCTTGTAGCAACACCATCATCATACTGAAATAGTTTATGTACTGACTTGGTAATGTTTTTTCCTCGAACAGAGCCATAGTCTGAGGTTTGTACCTCGGAGGGAAAGGGATCTCTTCCCAAATAGCTGGGTAAGGCTGGTTGATTCCCAGTTTCTTGAGCTGATCTTTGAGCTTCAAGGCGTCAAACTGGGCTTTCAACTCCCGTACTGCCTGCATCAGATTTTCAGTTGGAAGCGGGACTACGGTGTAGTGCGGAGTTGGTTGTATTGTGACTCCAACGGGAGGTAATATATTCTCCGAGTGAGGAAGCAGAGGAACTGCTGACTCTTGATCTAGAGCAGGCTCTTGGCTCGGGTTGGATGGTGGTAAGTCTACCCCCACACGTATCTGAGTTGGCGGGACCGATGCTTGAGCCATGGCCGTTGTGTGCTGAGTTAGCATCATCTGGTACATGTTCTCCATTATGGATTGCATTTGTTTCAGAGATGTCTCCAGTATAGTGATGCGTTGTTCCACGTTTCCTGATGGCGAAGCTTCCTCGCGTTCATCTTCAACGGCGTAAACTCCCATTTCCCTGGGCGTCATTGAAGGATTAGTATAGGTCGCTGTAGAAGTCGACTCTATACTCTCAGCATCTGATCCGGGAGACTAGCGACCCCCAGCGTCGGAGTCAGACGAGTACGAAGCTGGTTGCTGTGACCTTGCACGGGTGTTTTGGAACACCCCAGCTTCAGTGTTCCGGAGGAGGTCTTCGAATCTTCTTCGGCTCAGAGGCCTAGAGGGATGACGTCTTGAGCTCGACCCTCCTCTAGGTATGTGTGAAGCCATATTTACGGATGCATGTGCGGGCTCTTCTTCCTGGAAAGACTGAGAGTAGCTCAATCGGTCAAAAACCGACCGTTTTGCTTTAGAACAGCAGCAGTCAATCATAATTTTATGACTATTACAATATTGCTCGCTAGGGGGCGTAATAGACATGTTGGAAGGTCCCCTCTCCTTACGCTTCTGGATTAGATATTTGCGCAAGTCAGGAGGAGTAAAGGAAGAAGACGACGGCTTGTTCCTTCTGTTCCCATCAGTGGGAATGCGGAGATTGGGCACCATGGTTTTCCCTGTGTCACCTGTGTACAACAGGTTGGCCATCTGGGCGACGGATAATCCCCGGGGAGGGTGTCTTTCCGTAACCAGAGCTTGCTTTACGCCGTGGGACTTCGCCTGGCGTAATTTGGAGATTTGCTCAGACTGACGTAAAGCTGAAGAGGTCCTCAGTCGGCCGTCGGCTTCCCGCGTAATCTGGAGGGTAGGCAGATTGCTTCCTTGCTGGCATAAAGGCCGAGAAGTTGAGTACTCTGCCGCTTGCTTTCCCTCGCGGAAATCACAGCACTCATCTGGTTCCCCGTAGAGGCCAGATGTTGTCTTGCGCACGGAGAATGATTTGTACTTCCGATTTGGCGCTGAGGCATCATCAGAAGTTTGGTCTGTACCGCGCATAGCGGGAGACTGGTTTCTACGCGGAAGCGTAGTAGATACTTCTGGGTTAGCGCTGAGGCTTTGCCCGAAGTTTTGTCTGTACCGCACGTAGCGGGAGACTAGTTTCTACGCGTAGAGCGCAGTGGATACTTCTGGGTTAGCGCTGAGGCTTTGCCCGAAGTTTCGTCTGAACCGCGCGTAGCGGGAGACTGAATTTTACGTGCAGGGCACGGAGGGAGCAATGCTACAACCTCATTGGTCGGAGAGGTCGGAGAGGTTGGAGAGATCGGAGAGATCGGAGAGTCCACATGAATGGTAGAGGATGTCTTGGGCATCCAGACCTTGTGCAGCTTTCTGTTGTCTTGGACGGAGAGAGGGTGAGAGCTACCCCCGGTTTGAAGCATGTCTTCGTAGGCAGACTGGTCGAATTGGACGACCAGTGTCTTCTTCATGGTTCCTATAGATACCGCATCGTGTTGAGCAATTACTTCTCATCAGAAGAGAAAGATGTCCCCAGCAGAGTCGCCATCTTGTTTGTGGTATTAAACGAAAGAATAAAAAATGTATTCAGGATGGGGTTTATACGAAACCCGCCTTCTTTGGTTTACAAATAAACTTGTACAATTTGATCCTATACGAGGATATGGGAGTACAATTTATTTAATCTGGGTAGATATTGCTATAGGTGTCTGATCTGCAGTCGATCACTTTAGCCCTTGGACCACACGATGTTGAAGAAGTGCCATAGAAGACAGGAAGCAGCTTCGAATGTTGCAGAAGAGGGTGGATGCACGATGCCAAAGTCGTCGATCCCTACTCTTTGCCTGAGCTTCGGATTCCTCTCTCTCTCTCTCTCTCTCTCTCTCTCTCTCTTGACCTCTGGTTCAATCTTTCTTGGAAGTTCGACCTCGGATCTGATATTGGTATTCTTGACCAATTTTTCGACCTTGGATCTGATATTGGTTTCTTGACCAATTTTCCGACCTTGGATCTGATATTGGTTTCTTGACCAATTTTCTGACCTTGGATCTGATATTGGTTTTTTGACCAATTTTCTGACCTTGTTCCTCATTGATAGAGGTCTCTATTTATAGAGTTTTAGTGACAGTGACCACTCCGTCGGTGTAGAAACCGAGGAGTGGAAAGTACAGTACCCTTTTACACAACGGTTAAAGTAACCAATGCCTGCGTATAGATGATCCTTTGATTGAGCGTGTGACGCGGGTCCAACTAAGGGACAAAACGCGTATAATCGCTATGAAGATCACGGCGTAGAAGCCACGTAGGTAGGTATCCATTGTGTAGAAGAGGTTGGCATAGAAGCCAAATGTCTGTCACCATGGCATAGAAGCCAAATAGTTATCAAACCGGCATAGAAGCCAAATAGGCGTAGAAGTCGAGTAGGCGTAGAAGCCGAGTGGTCATAGAGGCCGAGTAGGCGTAGAAACCGAATGGGCGTTGAAGCTGAGCAGGCGTAGAAGCCGAATGGTCATAGAGGCCGAGCGAGCGTAGAAGCCGAATGGGCGTTGAAGCCGA
>JAYESA010000015.1:32236883-32374383 GCA_036927795.1 Iris macrosiphon | reverse complement strand
CCACCTAGAACAAAACACCACCTTAAGAACTTAATCTATATCAAACAACCAATAACAAGCACAAAACAAAATCTAAACTATACCTCGAACTCCAAAGGTCTCCGGTAGCTATCGGCTCAATGCTGATGTCTGTCCTGTGCCACACGAAGTCTGTCTCTGATCAACTGAACCTTTTTCTCTGCATCTACAACCATCTTTGGCCCAAGAAAAACTCTCTCTCCAACATCATCCCATGACAAGGGAGTACGACACCTCCGACCGTATAGAGCTTCAAAAGATGACATCTCTATACTAGCCTGGTAACTGTTGTTGTAAGAAAACTCTACCAAATGGAGATGGTCCTCCCAAGAACCCCCGAAATCTAGTACACAAGTGCACAACATATCTTTGAGAGTCTGAATAGTCCTCTCTGACAGTCCATCTGTCTGGGGATGATATGTTGTACTGAACTTGAGTTGAGTGCCCAAACTCTCATGCAAAATTCTCCAAAAATGAGAAGTGAAACGACTATCCTGATCCGAGACTATGCTGACGGAAACTCCATGTATCATAATGATCTGTCTCACATACATCTCGGTCAGCTTCTCCGTAGACAAACCCACCTTGAAAGGCAAAAAGTGGGCCAACTTGGTCAACCTATCAACGGTGACCCAAATCGCGTCTTTCCCCCTGGAGATCGTGGAAGTCCTGACACAAAATCCATAGTAATGTGCTCCCACTTCCACTCTGGAATGGGTAATGGCTGAAATAAATCTCCTGGCCTCTACCTCTCGGCTTTCACCTGCTAGCACACTAAGCATCTGGATACAAACTGTGCCACTTCCCTCTTCATGCCATACCACCACACTCTGTCTCGTATATCCCGATACATCTTGTTGGCACCTGGATGCATGGAATACTGAGAGCGATGCGCTTCCTGCAACACCTTCTCACGCAGCTCTCCACTAGGCACACACAATCTAACTCCATGCCTCAAAGATCCATCCTCAGCAATGGTGAAATCATCCTCCAATCCTGCTCTCACCTGAGCTCTGATGCTCCTCAGAGATACATCTCATACTATGCTGCCTTGATCTTGTCCATCAAATCTGAATATATCTGCAATTCCCACATCTGTATAGCACAACCAGAAACTATCACCTCAATGCCCAAGCTCTCCAAGTCCTCCAGCAAATATTGATCCTGCGTCAAGAACATAGCTACCGGATACCTACTCAAAACATCGACAACTACATTAGCCTTCCCAGGATGATATTGCAAAGATATAACAAAATCCTTTATCAGTTCCAACCACCGACGTTGCCTCAAGTTCAACTCCTTTTGCGTAAAAATGTACTTCAAGCTCTTGTGGTCTGTGAAGATCTCCACACGCTCTCCGTACAAATAATGTTTCCACAACTTCAGGGCGAAGATGACTGCTACCAACTCTAAATCATAGGTAGGATAGTTTTTTTTATGAGAACGCAATTGTCTGGATGTATAGGCAATCACTTTCTCATTCTGCTGAAGAATACAACACAAACATTTTCCCGATACATCACTATAAATAGTGAAACCTCCAGACCCAGATGGCAACGTCAAAATAGGAGCAAACGTCAACCTCTTCTACAATTCCTCAAAAGCAACCTGGCAATATATATATATATATATATATCCGTCCAAACAAACTCTACATCCTTCCTGGTGAGTCTGGTCATCGACTCGGTAATCCTCAAAAAATCCTACACAAACTTCCTGTAGTAGCTTGCCAATCCCAAGAAACTCCTGATCTCTGCTACGAACTCGGGGTCTTCCAAGATTCCACTGCTGCGATCTTCTCCGGATCCACTGAAATACCATCACCAGTCACAACATGCCCCAAGAACTCTACCTTGTCCAAGAAAAACTCACACTTGGACAACTTCCCATACAGCTTCTCCTTCCTCGGCACATCCAACAAAATCCTTAAATGCTCCTCATGCTCCTCCGGTGTCTTCAAGTATATGAATATGTCGTCGATGAACACCACCACGAACTTGTCAAGGTACTGGTGGAACACCTTGTTCATCAAGTTCATAAATACCTCTGGTGCATTAGTCAACCCAAACAGCATCACCATAAACTCGTACTGACCATACCGAGTTCTAAAAGCAGTCTTCGGTATGTCCTCCGGCTTCACCTTCACCTGATGGTAGCCTGATCTCAAATCTATCTTAGAAAATACTTTGGCACCACTCAACTGATCAAACAGATCATCAATCCGTGGCAAAGGGTACTTATTCTTGATAGTGAGATTATTCAATGCCCTGTAATTAATGCACATGCGCACCGATCCATCCTTCTTCGGTACGAATAATACCGAGGCTTCCTACGGTGAAGAACTCGATCTGATAAACCCCTTATCCTGCAATTCGTCCACCTGCTTCTTCAGTTCGACCAGCTCGCTATTGTTTACTCTATAGACATGTTGCAAAATTGGTTCTGCACCTGGCACCAAGTCTATAGAGAATTCAACATCTTGATCTGGCGGCAATCCTAGAAATTTCTTAGGAAACACATCCAAGAACTCTGCGATCAACGGATGCGGCAACTCCTTGTCTTCCACCATAGCTCCATAAATAATGCCTTCTCCCTGCTCTGCAGCTCCTCTAACAAACTCAAACTCTGGCTCTCCTAGCGGACCAAACAAAACTCTACCTCATTTATAAGCTATGCTAGCACGGTGCCTACTCAACCAATCCATCCTAAGTACAAGGTCTTAGCTCGGAAGTGGCATTACAAGTAGACACGCACTCAACTCCCGGCCTCCTAGAGTAACTCTCTGATTCTTGCAAATATCATTAACCAGCATAATGCCTCCTCCGGTCATGATCTTGCAAGTCCTAAGCAAAGACTCAGCTACCAAACCATGCTTCAGAGCAAAAGAAACAGATACAGAACTATGGAAAGTACCACTATCAAACAAAGCTAAAGCTGAAATATAATCAATATGACACATGATGTAACACACTCAAGGAAATGACAGTTTAAGAGATCAAGTATCAATATCAAAGTAAAATAATTGAATCAAAAGAATATTCCTAGATGTGATTGAGTATTCTCAGCCTATAGCCTACATCCTATATCCTGTCGCAGGCTCGCAGTAGTACAACTAAATCGTCGCACCACCACGATATCGTATATCTTGCGACGCTAGACCTGCATGGGCCACCACTAAAAATATGTCACGACCCGCACCCGATTTAAGGATGCAGGTCGAAAACAAAGCCCAGCCTACGCCGCAGAATCGGCGGTAGAACGCTGTCTGGGTAATCTATCTAGCGATATAATAAACCATCAACAATAACAATATACTCAATCATAGATCTAAGATAGAAACGAGCACGAATATGATAAAAAATTGAAATAGTCACATACAACTCATGAGTCTAAAATTATACATCAATGAGTCTGAAAGAATACTAACAAATAAGCTGGAGACAAATCCAGTACACGAAATACTAATAAGGTACTAAACCCGGGTCATCTGTCTCAGTCGGGATAAGTTTCTCCTGAGCCAGGGTCTCTGACTCTAAGCCCACAACATCCTGGGATCCATAATGTAGGTTACCACTCCTCAGTATCATTTGAGAAAAATATATCCAGTCAGGAAAGGAGCATAGTACATCTCTAACAGCAGTTCTAATCAAAGATAAAAACTATATAACAGTAAATAGATGTGAATATACAAGATACACAGTAGATACGAGAGATACACAATAAAAAAATACTGGAATGAACACAATAATGAACAATATGTCAATGAACAAGAATACTAAGACTAAGTGTGTGAGTACTAGCTTTAACATGTGATCGGCTTGGGAACATGATACAATATATATGGCCTGGCTAATCATACGTGCAGTGTATGATTAACACTATTCAATAATAGTACTTGATACAATAGAGGTATGATCACATATCTACACTAAAGTACTCTCCACCCTCGACTGGTATAATAGATCCAACCACGGTATGCTATGGCACGAGATTCTCCAAGAAGATAGCGACTCTTTTCGAGAATTAGTGTCTGTACATGTACAAGATAACCAATGAAATAATACTTGCACCATATACACCATATACCAAGGAATAACATCTCATGATGAGATTTGGATATATCAATCCGTGTAACCATAGTGTCAAGAGAACATGGAAATCTATACTAGATACAATGAACATAGAGGATATCATAAATAAGAAACTATCAGAGAATGTACTCACCTGAAGTGCAAAGAATAGTCTCATAGATGTCTGATACGGTGTCTCGAAGACCTAGATATGGAATACAATATCAATACAAGGTTCCAAAAAAAAAATAAGTTAAACTAGTCAACTTCTATGTCAACAAGTCAATTCTAAGTCAAAAGTCAAACAAGGTCAACTCTAAGTCAACTATGGTCAAACTATAGTCAAACTATGGTCAACTATGGTCAACTACCTATTTCTAGGTTGCACAAGTCTAACACAAGGATATTGGGTTTAAATACTAAAGTCTAGGTCACAAAAATCATATCTTAAAATACTATGATACCGTATCTCTGGATACATAAATCAATAGGTAAAAAATTACATATTAATATCAAACAATTATTAATAATATAAAATTATAATTAAAACATTAAATAGGTACCTTGGTTTTGAACTGACTTGGTATCACAATACTAACCCATAATATTGATACCCAAACCCAATACGTTGGGTATCCCCAATTATCTTGGTACTTACCTTGGTATCTCAAGGTAATACCCAAATACTTGTTTATACTAACTACCCGTAAATATATATATGCTACAATAATTATTATACATATAGTATACTATAATGCAAATAGCAATTTAGGAACATATTTACATATATATTAATTACCATATATATATATATATATATATATATATATATATATATAATATTAAGAAAACTGCCAAACTGTCACTAATAACTGTTGCTGACTGTCACTGAAGTCTCTGATACTGCTGATACTCTGCTGTTTTAGCGACGGTTCTGCTGTTGTCGCTAAACTGTTGTCACTGCTGCTGTTGTATGCTCTTGCTGCTGCTGCTGCTTTGGCGACGGTTCTGCTGTCGCTAAACTGTTGTCGCTGCTGCTGTTGTATGCTATTGTTGTTGCTACTGTGCTGTTGCGACGTTGTTGATGTCGCCTTTGCTGTTGTTGCTAAACACACACACACACACACACACACACACACACACACACACACACACACACACACACACACACACACACACACACACACACACACATATATATATATATATATATATATATATATATATATATATATATATATATATATATATATATATAATTACTACATATGAATATACATACACCCATACATATATACTAATATTTATATATAACTACACATATATGTATACGTATATATAATCATAGAATAATATGTATACATGTATTATATAAGTATATACATATAATATAACAACTTTTATATATATATATATATATATATATATATATATATATATATATATATATATATATATATATATATATATATATATATATATATATATATATATATATATATATATATATATATATTATATATATATATATATAATATATATATATATATATATATATATATATATATATATATATATATATATATATACATAGATCTAAGACACAAAGAAACATATATATATATATATATATATATATATATATATATATATATATATATATATATATATATATATATATATATATATATATATATATATATATATATACACACAACAACAACCATATATGTATATACAATAACTAGTAGATCTTACATATGTAAAATAATAACTACATAAATATACAACACATATATATATAGATCTATGATATTTAATACATCAATATATGTAACAATAATATATAACAATAAATATATATAGCATATATATAATTATACTCCTCCATGAATAAGAACACAAAAGAAATAGATCTATCATTAAATTGCACATCTCATGGAACGTATCACTCTGTATCCCACTAGATCTAGGATACGCTTTCGACACGAGTCCACCACACATCCAAACGTACCCCGAAGGACACGAACAAGTCATATATATTATTTATAAACAATACGAAGAGTCAAATACAAATCTAAGTGTCTGCGTTAAAATGTGACATGCTCAAAGTCCCGTGTCGGAGGAAAAACCCCCGAGTCAACATGTATCACCAAATTGTTGGGATACGACCTACATATACCCAATTGTGGATACGACACTAGACCCAAATACACAAACATATGCCAAATTGATCTATAGGACCAATTGACACACAACAAATATCAATCTCAGAATTCTCCCAAAATTGACACAAAAAGTACCATAACTTTTTCAATAGGCTTCATATGAACACAAAACCAAATCCTACGGGTAGCCTATGCATATAGGTTGATTTATCATAGTTAAATCTCAGATTTAGAACCTAACTTAAGAGGGGAAACTGAATTGTATCTATTGGGAGATGGATTCCCAATATAACCTCCAAATATAATAAAATTGGCCTCCAACTTGTAGATCATTGCTTCTCTTTATAGATCCTTGCTTCCTCCTTCTAGATTCTTGCTCTACTAGTCTCCAATAGTGATTTGGGAAGGAATTGTGATGAAATTTGGTAGGAAAATAAAGTGGAAATGAAGGAATTTGGTTGAGAGAAATTCTAGATCTAGTTTTTAAATGAAAAGAGAAGAGAGAGATAATCCCCCCCTCTGTATAGGTCGGCCCCCATTTCCCCTTCCTCAAGTCACACAATGAATTATCCAATATACCCCTTGGGACCTCTCATGAAGAAATAATTAAGGAGGGAAGCTTCTAGTCTAATGGTTTTATTAATTTTAATCCATCTCCTAATCAATGGGCTTTCTAAATGGGCTAAATTCTAACAATTAATACGTGTTAGTTCATGAGTCTAAACTAAACTAGTTAGGTCCACTAACACAATTTCAAAATAAATAACTAACATCTAACAATAATTAAATAATACAACAATAATTATTTATCATGCAAATATTTAATTAAATATAAAATTACTAAAATACCCTTTCCTAGAAACTGTGGTAGTGACAACACTCCATGTGGCATTTGTAACGACCCACTCCGCTCAACCCAGAGGGATGATTCAAACAGCACAAGTATAGCGAACCGACCTACCTTGCTCAGCGAGATGACTCGTTCGATGTAAAGGCATTCAGACTTGGATCTTCAAATGGAGTTCAGATTAGACTTTCAGAGGCGCGCTCGGAGTCTTGTTCGACCGATGTGATTCATCACAAAGGTGGGTGGCCCCGGTGAATCTGTCCCTACTTAGCTGCACACTAAAAAAATGAATGATACATGCTAGTTTTCAGGCGATAACCTTTGCATGCTACTAAAAGAGATGAACGTACATGGCTAAGGGGATAACCCCACCTTATTATTATATAGAATATGGAGATCTTTTTTGCTATTTGCATAGTCAGGTTATTGAGTTAAATTATAGTAGTTTCTTATATATGCCAGAAAGATAGTTGAGTTTATACTGAGGCATCACACCGCACGGAATATGACACAGGATAGAGTATAATCATGTCGGTCCGGGAGGATAATGCCAGTGTAGTCCTGGTAATACACTTGCTGAAGACTAGCGGGCGAGAATGGGACATCCAGCAAGGCTTGCTACCGACCTGGATGGTCGCCGCCTCGTCGGATGGTTCGGAAAGCCCAGCAAGGCAACAACCGAGCTGGAAAGACAGTCGTTCCAACCCAAATCTTGTCCAATATGGCTAACAGAGCCAGTAAACTTCATATAGATAAGTTATGCTTGCATAGCGGCTATCCGCATTCAGAAAAGGAGTAACGTGGAGAAGCACATTTGCATGACATTTTGCATATTTATAATGGATGCACGGTAACAAACATAGTTCGAGTAGAATAGGTCTGAGACAGAGACACAAACATAACACTTGAATTTTATAGATATTCTTTGTTATTCAGTAGATCATTATTCGTATTGCTGTATATGACAGGGAAGGGCAAATGGTAAGAAATGGTAAGACGAACTCAGTTGTTCATTATTATGACACTCTTGAGCAGAGAAGGATATTACTTTTATTATATTGTCATATAACTGATCCTAAGGTAAAAGACTAGAAAGACAACAAAATCAGTCGGTGCACATAACTAATGAACGTGCTTGTTTTATGTCGTGGACGAGAGGCCTTCCCACCAGTGCATTCAATGTACTGATACCCAACCAGGTTGCATGCAGGGTATAGGGGGAACTCGTACAGATTCAGAGATCGCTTAACGAAATAAGACGCCGTACCGCACTTGGCATCTTGGAGCATGGCGCGCGATCCTGGAGCTTACATATATGAGACATAATGTATAAGAACATCATCATCCAGATTGTTTGAATCAGTTCTTAGCCTAATGGTATATTCATTAGAGAGAGAGAGAGCATGAACGACTTGTAATCTCGGCCTAGCGCTGCTTGTCATCTTTACTTCATATCAATAAAGAGCTTATTTTGGATTCAATACTTGTGTTTATTCTATATTTTCGCTATGATGACTCTGCGAACTAGTTATTAACGGCCGTTTTGGTATTTGTCTCGTGCGGGCGAAACTCCAGGCTCGCGCGGCATCGCTTTCCGATGGAAATGATCGTCCCACGAGAGCGCTGGCATGGTGATTTGCGCCTAGCGGGGACGGTCGATTCCTGTAGGAGGTCGGGGCGTGACATTTTGGTATCAGAGCACGACTTTACGTCCTTGGAATTCGTATCGATTCTTTCAGTTTTGAACTTGTGTATTGAAAAAGTGATATATGCTCTCACTCGATGTTCGATAAATGTTCCATACAATAAGTCTAAATATTTTTAAAAAGTGCATGTGAATGATACGATTGCTTGGACAGAATTATGATGCGAGGGCCTTTGTGCCAATCTGTGTCAGACATCGTGGGAATAGACTCGGGTTAGAACCGGCAAGTTATATGTCAGACCGAATGCCTATACAAGAACACCAAGTGGGTTGGTGTGCGAGATAGAATATCGTTCGGACAGTTGTCTATGCACACAGCCTTTAGGCCAAGTTGTGTTGAGTATCGGGCGCCAAGACCCCTGGTGCTAGTGAGTTGCAGCAAGATTTGGATATCGTTCGGATAAGAATAAAGTTGGACTTAGAAGAAAAATTGATAATGACGTTATCGGAGTGCCGCTAAGGAGAATAAAGGGAATCATGTATGAATTTTGAGATATAGTTGGGATGGTTATCCATAGCAATAAGTTATGATTCAAAACATAGTTTGGATATACTAGTGAAGGATGCGAACATGATTCAGGAGTTAATAGTATGACTCAATTTCTGAGTGGTGTATGCGATAGTCTAATGATCGAATAAGCGAATTGGGGATAGAATGAGTTATAAAGATACATATAGGATTGCTCGAACCCTGAGTGGTGTATTGGTCGGCTTAGAAATGTTCGAACGAATCATGGATTTTAGAGTATTAAATGAGTCTAGCTGCAAGCGACGATATTGTGTAAGGCCTTAGTATAATATGCCTAATAAGTAAGCGAACTCGAAGGAAGCATGCAAGATCTGATTCGAATGAGTTAGAATGAGTTGAACAAGGTATAAGGCTTACATCTAATAGGAATTCAGGGTAATTGGAATTGATATCATGGTCAAAAAAATTTAGTGGATCGTACGAGCGATTTTGAGTTGAAACAAACGAATTAAAACTTTAGTTGAGATGGAATAATCGGGGATGCAATTGGAGTTAGTGCGATTAAAAACAATGGCGCGAACGAATGATAGTGCGCATGAAAATTTTGGATTTGAATAGGATATCGCTCGATAGAGTTCGGTTTGAGTACGAATTCTATGATTTCAAATTTGGGAGACTTTAGATCATAACAATGATTGGAAGATAGCACAGATTGATGCAAGTTAGCAAAATTATGATTTGAATATTGAGATAGGTGATAACGGATTTAACCTTGAATTTGAATGAACGATCTTGAATTAAGTTCGAAGGGTAACACTCGACAACAGGGCTAGACGAGATCGATTATTCCGTGGGAGCACTGGCGTGGTAATTTCTTGGCAGGAATGATCGAACCCACAAGAACATGTTCGAAGATGTTATGAACAAATTTGATAAAATAGAACTTATCGAAAGTGAATAGACTTGGATTTGGGATTTGACCTTAGTTGTTTGACGAAAGCTAGGAGAAGATTATAAAATGATCAAAATAGTAACATTAAAGTTGGATGATTTGACTAGATGAATTTTGATTACGACAAGAACAGTTGTTAGATGAACATGACTTGATGGATCAATGAATAACTTGGGATGAAACGAAGAGTGACGATAAAGTGTCTATTCGTTCGATGATAACCATAACGTTTAACCTTCTTGACTTGTGCAAGTTCAACACCTTACTCGTGCATGTGTCACATCCAGATTAAGATAATTATCCTACGGGAGCGTTGGCATGGTAATCTCACGTCCGATGGGGATGATTGAACTTGCGAGAGACCAGAATATGACAATTGAAGGATCATTTTGACTTATGGTTCGACACGATAAGATAATTTTCAGAATACAAGTGAATCGAAGGTATTTTGGGGATGAGTTAGTCTAAGAACATGGAGCAAGACGCTCGATGATTTAGTGAACGGATACATGAATTATGTTGTACGACTTTAAAATTGTGATTGAGATCGAAGATATAGAAATTGAATCGTGACTTGTGGTCTAGACTTAGAAAAGATTGGATATATGGATCATATCAGGTGTTTAAGATGATAGACTATGCAAATCGATAGGTTGGACATGCGACACGGACATATAAATCGACTGTTGAACGAATGTATCGATGTAATAGGATGATCTGTGCTCGATGTTTAGAAATCTGAGTGAAATGAGCTTGGGTAGAATACTTGTGTAAAAGAATAATAGTTTGACCTTAGGATATTTTGGGCGAGCATTGTGCAACACGATTGCACAATGAGTCATAAACTCAAATTGTACCTATGACCTTGTGAGCTGACCTAGTGGCTAGGCAGACGACCCTATGCCTTGAGTTAAATTGGAGTGGCTGACTTCAGAGTATCGTTTGGGAAAATGATAGAACTGGGAGCAACGAGACTTAGAGTTAGGACTTGAAACTTGGAGTGTATACTAGCGACGTTGGCGTTAAAATAAACACAATGGGATATAGGACTTGGGTGATAATTGATTTGGTTGGGTAGGTTATGCAACGGTGAGGAATAAGACGGTATTAGAGAATTGCCGGATGAAACTCTTATGATTTAAAATTGGTGATATTCGAGATAAGTTGGCACAATGAATTAAATCGTTGCTTGGAAGAGGTGCGTTGCTGGTAATGCAAAACTTGAATTTGGGTAAGATTGGAGTAGACGATAACTAAAACAAATCATAGTTCGATTATTCGTAGCAAAACGATTGGTGATTCAAATGATTTGTACGAGTAGCTTGTCTGACTTAGCTGTCACTAAGCTTGGTTGAAATACACATATTTGGGGGACGCCTTAAATATGGGTACGATCCAGACTTAGCGATATACATAACTCGAATGCAGCTGCAAATGAAAATATTCGGATTCACATGGATGAGTATGGCAACTGAAGTAAGTGAGCCTCAACTTAGACTTTCATAAAGGAAAGATTGTAATATTTTCCGTACGATCGAGATAGTTCTGTGCTAAGGCGCAGTAGAGACTGAGTTTGGGAATGCAATAGTTGAACGAAAGAATCGTTCGATAAAAATGATTAAGCACTCGTGTAAAACAGAATGAGTAAACGAATAGGAAATTAAGTTCAATTGGACCAAAGACGCGAAGGATTAGAATGTACCACAAGTGGGCAATTTAGCTCTACGCTAAGGCGCAATAAAGACAGAGTCAGAAAACGTAGAAAATTTAATGCGACGACCTTGGCTGACAGTAGATTTACTTAGCGAGATTGGACGGTGACTCAGAAAGATATTGATGCAAATGAGATTGGAAAATTAGCTGAGATTCGAGCTTTTGGGTTTAGGCGTAACGATGGATTTTGATAGGCGACGTCAAGTAATCAGTCAAATATATTGGGTTCGTATGGATAGAATATAACAGTGGGGCTAGTCCACCCAAAGTCTGAGTTTTATAGTACCAATTTTGTTATAGAATACCCTGTATTTGAGTAATACAGCCCTACGCAAGGCGCAGTAGATTTTTAGTCGGGAGTGCAATGATTAAGTTGAATATAGTTTGATAACATTGAACGATAGAGTCATTCGATGAGAATTGGCTAAACATGTGCGTAACACATGGTGAGAAAATAAATGAATGTAGTAATGAAACAGTCCTTGAAAGTTAGACAAGATGTATAAAGTTTGGTTTAGGAGTTGTGCGATAATATGAGTTTCGCTTAGGAAGTCTCGAGGATGAGACTTGTTCTGAGTGGTGTATAATATAACGACCCGCACCGCTCAACCCGGAGTGCCGATTCAAATGGCACAAGTGTAGCGAATCGACCTACCTTGCCCAGTGAGATAACTCATTCGATGCAAAGGCATTCAGACTTGGATCTTCAAATGGAGTTCAGACTAGACTTTCAGAGGAGCGCTCGGAGTTTTGCTCGACCGATGCAATTCATCGCTAAGGTGGGTGACCCCGGTGAACCTGTCCCTACTTAGCTGCATACTAAGAAAATGAATAATACATGCTAGTTTTTAGGCAATAATCTTTGCATGCTAATAAAAGAGATGAACGCACATAGCTAAGGGGATAACCCCGCCTTATCATTGTATAAAACATGGAGATCTTTCTTGCTATTTGCATAGTCAGATTATTGAGTTAGAATATAGTAGTTTCTTATATATGCCACAAAGATAGTTGAGTTCATACCGAGGTATCACACCGTAAAAATATGACACGGGATAGAGTATAATCATGTTGCATACATAAACGAGAAAGACTATCAAGTAGTCATTCTGAGTCATGAGAAGTAAAGAAAAGAAAGTTTTCGGGATATCCAGATCACCGAGGCAGTCTCTAATCAGGCAGCTTTATAAAGAAGAAAGATCCGAGTGTAGTCCTCGACAAGATTGAACCGAGTTGTTTCTCGACTAGGATTGGAAGTGGGAGAGTAGTTACATGGTCACGGACAACTGGTTGTGCACCAGGTAGAGATGAGTCCTCAACACGATTGCCTAGGCATCCGAATCTTGTCGCCCCGGGAGGACAATGCCAGTGTAGTCCTGGTAATACACTAGCTGAAGACTAGCAGGCGAGAACGGAACATCCAGTAAGGCTTGCTACCGACCTGGATGGTCGTCGACTCGTCGGATGGTTCAGAACGCCCAGCAAGGCTAGCAACCGAGCTGGAAAGACAGCCGTTCCATCCTAGATCTTGTCCAATATTGCTAACAAAGCCAGTGACCTTCATATAGATAAGTCATGCTTACAAAGAGGCTATCCACATTCAGAAGAGGAGTAACGTGGAGAAGTATATTTGTACGATATTTTGCATATTTATAATGGATGCACGGTAACAAACATAGTTTGAGTAGAATGGGTCTGAGACAGAGACACAAACATAACACTTGAATTTTATAAATATTCTTTGTTATTCAGTAGATTATTATTCATATTGCTGCATATGACAGGGAAGGCCGAATGGTAAAAAATGGTAAGACGAACTCAGTTGTTCAGTATTATGACACTCTTGAGCAGACACGGATATTACTTTTATTATATTGTCATGTAACTGATCATAAGGTAAAAGACTAGAAAGACAACAAAATTAGTCGATGCACATAACTAATGAACGTGCTTTGTAAACCCCCTCAATTATTTTTATAGATAGATTGGTTTTGGTTAGAAATTTTGGTTTAGCATCAGGTGTTTGAGGTTTAGATTTTATGTCACGGTTGTATGATTATTTATTTTAACCCTTGGTGCACCCTACCGTTGTTGCAATATTAGGAGTCCAACAATAGCCCATAATTTTCAACTTATTGTTGCACACTTAATTGACAAGCCAACCTAGGCGTTGGACTTTTCCGTCACTCACAAACATAATCCCTTGTGCTCTAATTTAATTGCACAACTTCCCGGTCCTGAAATCCATTCTTTGATCATGTGTCACGTACCTTTGTCATTGCTATCCATTTTGGGATACAAACTCGACCTATTTAGCTGACCCAATTAAAGGGTCCAAGACTGACACCAAGCCTACACCATTCATGACCTTTGTGTCACTCCAAATTGAGACCACATGTGCCCCCATTTATTTTAAGAGCACATGATATTTTATTTTAATTAAATTGGGATACCAATTTTGAATAGTCCCAACTTAACCCCAATTTAACCCAATACTCCATTCATTAAGCCCATGAAAAACACACAACACCCCCTCACACTATATAACACCAAACACCACTTCCCACACCAAATTCCTATCATTTTTTATGCATGTGCAAATACCCAAAATTTAAGGGGCGTATTTATAAATATGGAAATAGGTGTCACCACCCTATTGGCCAAGGCCAATGAAGAAACCCCTCTCCCTCTCTTGACCGGTAAAATCAACCCTCTCTCTCCTCTTTTGATGTACACTTTCTCCATGTGAAATCTGGACCCTCCATTCAAAATTAAAACTCATCCTCACCACACACACTCATCTATATAATCACTCCTTCACCCCCCTTTTCCAAGGCTGGCCCTAATCCCTAGGAACATAGAAAACCCCCCTCTCTCACTCCTTCCTCTTCCTACTTCACCAGCCGAACACCACACCACTTCTCCATTTCTCTTCTTCTTCTTCTTCTTCTTCTTCCTCTTTACTTCTCTTTCACCTTCCCCATGAGCCATCACTGCCCTCAAGACCTCACTCCGGCGAGCCACTCTCACTGTCGACCCTACGTTCCCTCCGGCGAGAAACTACAGTAGCTCCACCCGCTGCCACCTCCATCCCGTCTCTACGCAGCAACCACCCCCTCGGCCAACTGTCACCTCCACGAGTGTCGACTATACCCCGACCATCACTTCCTCTACCGGCCACCCGCATCTCTAGCACCACCACGATCCCCCATCACTCTACTGCACCAGAGTCCCCCTCGGCCAACTGCTACCCCGACCACCACCGTCATCTCCATCTTGCTGTCGACCTCACTCCGGCAGACCCAGCAGAACCACTGCCATCTCTGCGAGCCTCAACCACCCTCGGCCGAGCAGCTGCCACCCACCGCGGTTTTACCTCTATCCCGTCACCTCCACCGAGGTAACCTCTCCCCTATCTCCTTGTGTAGTACTGTAATGTTTATTTGTTATATAGAACTTAGTTAGGGTTTATGTATGCTATATTAGGTTTTACGGTTTATGAATGCATTGAGTTTTAGGGTTTGATATATTTGTTCCATGCATTTGATGGATATTGAGGAGCGGGTAATTTATTGTGAAATGGTGTGTAATATCAAACCATTAGTCAGTTATTTAGGGCTGATAAATAATAATAAATTTAATTGAGTAGTAGTTTTTATTGTAAAATGGTAATGATGGTTATATAGCAAAAAGTTTAATAATTAATAATTATTTTATTCGAGGATGATATATTTAAACGTGCATGATAACGTCTGTGAATACCAGGGTGAATCTGAGGAATGAGCATACTCGAACTACTGAAAACACCATGATAAATATAGGAGATTGAGGATTTGGTCTGAGGATATTATACTGGTGATTGATCGTATTAGATGTAACGTACCTCTAGTCAACCGTGGTCAACCCTCTAGCTTAGTGACTATGTGAGCTTGTAACAATAACTGAAGCCTATGCTAGACGTGTGTCACCTCTTATTTTAGAATAGCATCGTGACAGTTTATTGATTGAGCTTGTATCTCGTCTCTAGGTACTACGGGACCCGCGGACTTGGACGTTGTACCGGAGACCCATCTTCAGCAGCTGGATCCAGGCAAGTGTACCTTGCCACCCTATATTTTAGTTACCAGATTTCTATTTATTTTATTATATGCATTATGCGCGCTTTGGATCTAGACGTTCGTCGATAACGTCTGGTAATAATTGATAGATGTTCGTAACATCTTGATGTACACACTTGGTTACATCATAACCCTAGGACACATCTAGACACTATTATCGTGCCAGATTTTCTGTATCCTGATACTGTCAGATTGACCGAAAACTGAGATGACTTTAGGGTCATGATTATTGATAGTTACTTCAGTGTGACGAGACTGTTAGATAGAGGTTCAGGTTCAGCGAACACTCCTATGTCCTATTTTTGTAGTATTCCTGTATCCGGAGTAGTAGTATCACCCGTGTGACTCTTTGCTCGGAGCTGCGGTACGTCTCGTGTGTCTCCGTGTCTGAAACTACGATTTTATTTTGGATATCCCACGCGTTGAACATTGTCTTCAAAATTGTGTCTCACTTAGGTTGTTATGCTAGATTACACCGACGTTGTACTTGCTTCATTCGGTTATACTTTGGCATGCTGTATTTTTGTACCTTGTTACGTCCCTCTGAGGACCTGATTCCCTTCCAGGCTTAGGCGAGGAGGACTACCCGGAGGATTACGGACCGGGTGTATATCCAGGAGTAGGACCTGTTGCAGAGGACGAGATCCTTCCCGAGGACTTCGTTTGATCTCTGGTAGTGACTTTACCCTGGGACGGTATTACTATCTAGCTTTCAGATACTTTTCCTAGTTATCTTACTGTTTTCCTTCATTTCGGTATTTGTATTAGCGGGTTTGTTCCCGTGTGACTCTTCTCGTTTTTGTACTATGATACATTTCCCATGTTATTTTCCTTCTGCATATTAGTAGTTATGTTATTCTCTATGTGCTCTATATATCTGTTGTCTGTGGATGAGATTTAGTTTTTACTGTCTGTATATTATGTGTTGGATTTTATTATTGTACTTTACAACTTAGGTGCACTCCGTCGGGTCCATTAGATTGGGATGCCCGTCGAAGTGTACCCGTTGGCCATTGCCACGTGGCTCAGTTCCTTATATTTGGAACTGGGGCATGATAAGATTTTTGTGGTGGCCCATGCAGATCCAATTTAAATCGTCTTTGTCACCTGACTGTGCCAAGTGAGCCTGCAAATTAGGAATAGATATTAGGAATCTAATCTACATGTTTGAGTCCTTCACATGACACCTCTATTTTGGTTTCTTTTGCTAAATTGTATCTTGTTTAAATTCCTCAGCACTGATCTTAATCATTACTTCTTTCCAGAGTTATGAATCTCCGTAGCGGACGTGTCGCGCAGTCGGGCAATGTCCCCCGTGACGAAGGATCATCCGGGAAACCGGAACTGGGGCATATTCTTCTGTTGACTCCAGCTCCCCAGGGACAGTCATCTGGGCAGCCAGAGGTGCCTTCCGACGGGCACCAGACTCCGCATCAGGCAGGTCATGAGGACCAGAAGACCCCAAGACAGGAGTAGCAGTAGTTGCCCCCACCACCTCCATTCCTTCCGCAGATGCCATATAAGCCTTTCCCAATAGGGCAACCCATGGACGGGCCTCAGATGTTTCAGATGGTCTACGCGATGATGCAGGCCCAGCAGCAGGTCTAGCAGTAGGCCCAGCAGCGCTAGGCGGAGACCTTGAGGGAGAGTATTATGACGGCCTTGGGATAGGCATCACCACCAGCACGCCAGTCGAGGATGGGGTCTGTCATAGACTTTCGTTGTATGATACCACTTCCTTTTGCTGGCACGGAAGAGCCGATGGAGGTTCATGCTTGTCTCACCAGCATTCAGCACCAGCTGGAGGCCACCGATCTCCCGCGACATAGATGGATGGCTGCCGTCAGGATGCAGCTTACTGGCAACGCTCATCACTGGTGGCTCTCAGAGGAGGAGCGTTTGGGACCCGATCGAGTCACATGGGAGGAGTTCTCTAGGCTCTTCCAGGAGATGTATATACCTTCCACTGCCCGAGCAGAACTTCAGGATAGGTTCCAGAATCTCAGGCAGGGTTGTTTGACCATAGAGGAATACAATGTTGAGTTCCTCCGCTTGAGCAGATTTGTACCGTATCTGATCCCGACAGAGGAGAAGAAGGCTGAGAAGTTCTATGAAGGCCTAAGTTTCGAGACGTAGTGATTTATCGGGTCTATAGCCCCCATCTCCTACTCCGAGGTTTTATTAGCAGCACGACGCCGGACCGCATCAACAAGATGGAGGCTAGTCTGAAGCGCTCATGTGCATCGTCATCATTATTTCGAGCTTCGTAGGGAGGACCTGTAAAACGTCCACTGGTACAACAGCAGCAGAGCAGTACCCCTGCAAGGACCAGTGATTCCCACATGCCATTACTGCGACAAGAAGGGACATTTATTGAGGGACTGTCGATGGAGGCTGGGAGTATGTCTGAGATGTGGGTCAGACCAGCATGCAGTCCGGGATTGCCCAGACCAGAGGGCTCCAGTACATATGGTTCATCGGCCAGCCTTGCCAGCAATGAGGCCTTATCAGCAACTTCCCGGACTGAGGCCGCCCTACGTAGGAGCTGGAGCACTGCGACCACCAACACCAGGAGGAAATAAGAGGAGGCCACCCTTGGCCCCACAGACAGATCGATTCTAGCAGGCTCGACAGCAGCCGCGGGCACCAGCACCGAGACATGGCCAGGCCTATGCGATGACTATAGAGGAGGTGGAGATAGCCAGAGAAGTGATCGCAGGTACTATCTTAGTAGCTTCATTACCAGCAATAGTATTATTTGATTCTGGTGCCACACACTCTTTCATAGCGGCTAGTTTCGTGGCCACCCATAGAATAGCAACTACACCCCTTTTGAAGATTAAGAGGATTCTTATGGGAGGTAAAATAGTACCAGTTAGCGACACTTGTAGATCATGTTCAGTAGTTGTTTGCGGGCGAGATTTGCATGCCCAATTTCTAGACTTCTCCATGCCGGACTATGACATTGTCCTAGGCATGGATTGGTTGAGCCAATACCACCCAACGCTAGATTGCCGTCGTGGCTGCATTATTTTTAGACCACCAGATCACCCTGAGTTCAAGTTTCTTTGGGGCGCCCGAGAGCATGGTGTCCAACCTACCTTAGCGACACACATTGTAGAAGGTGAACCAATGTACCCTCACTTTATATCAGAGTTTGAGGATGTGTTTCCAGAGGATCTTCCAGGCCTGCCACCTGATAGAGATATAGAGTTCACTATCGAGTTGACTCCCGGAGCCGAGCCAGTTACTTCCCCCATCTACAGACTAGCACCGAAGGAGTTGGTTGAGTTGAAAGTCCAAGTAGATGATCTCTTAGATAAGGGTTTTATTTGAGCTAGTGTTTCTCCATGGGGATCACCCATCTTATTTGTGCCAAAGTAGGATGGGACGGTACGTTTGTGTATCGATTACAGGACATTAAATGCTGTAATGATAAAGAACAAGTACTTGTTGCCGCGCATCGATGATTTATTTGATCAGCTTAGTAGCGCATGTGTGTTCTCGAAGATCGATCTCAGATCCGGCTATCATCATATCAAGGTACGGAGAGAGGACATTTCAAAGACGACTTTTCGGACAAAGTACGGGCACTATGAGTTTCTAGTCATGCCGTTTGGATTAACCAATGCGCCAGCAGTATTTATCAGTCAGATGAACAATATTTTCTACCAATACTTAGATAAGTTCGTGGTGGTATTTATCGACGATATCTTGGTATATTCCAAGAGCCAGGAGGAGCACGAGAGATATCTCAGGATCGTATTGGAGACGCTGAGATAGGAGAAGCTGTATGCCAAGCTCAGCAAATATAATTTCTGCTTGGATAGAGTATCATTCTTGGGATACATAATCACCGGAGATGGACTATCAGTTGACCCGGAGAAGATCACTGCAGTAGAGACGTAGCCTACCCCTACATCAGTTACAGAGATTAGTTTTTTCAGACTTGCCGGATATAATTTGAGGTTCGTGAAAAACTTCTCGAGAATCGTTGTGCCTATGACACGACTGACACGTAAAGGCGAGGAGTTTATCTGGACTGAGGAGTGTCAGACGGCTTTCGATGAGCTGAAGAAGCGTCTGACATCAGCACCGATTTTGATACTTCTTTCAGGATCGGGAGGATTTGTAGTGTATAGTGATACGTTTGGGAGCGGATTAGGATATGTACTGATGCAGCATGGCAAGGTGATAGCCTACGCATCGAGACAGCTGAGAGTTCATAAAAAGAACTATTTGATGTACGACTAGAGCTAGCTGCAGTGATATTTGTACTAAAGCTATGGCGGCACTACCTTTATGGAGAGCGTGTTAAGATTTACATAGATCACAAAAGTCTAAAGTATGTCTACACTCAGAAGGAACTCAACATGAGACAGAGGCGATGGCTAGAATTGATGACAGACTATGATATAGAGTTGCAGTACCACCCTGGCAAGGCGACTATAGTAGCAGATGCCTTAAGCAGGAAGCCCATGTCATACTTTTTGACGACTAAGTAGAAATTATTAAAGGATCTTCAGGAGCTCGGGATAGAGGTTGTATTGCCAGGCATGGATGGACAGATGGTCAGTCTCGAGGTTCAGTCAACATTGGTTGAGAGGATCAAGGCAGCCCTGCCTACAGATGCGAGATTTCGACGACTGCGAGAGAGGACAGAGGCCGGCATGCAGACGGGACTCAGGATTCATGAAAACGGAATATTGAGGTGTGGAGATCGCATATACGTTCCGAGTGGCGAGCTATGCTAGGAGTTGATGATCGGGGCTCATAGCTCGATTTATTCTATTCATCCCGAGGGTACGAAGATATACCGAGATTTGAGACAACACTACTGGTGGCATGGGATGAAGAGGGAGATTACGAGATTCATGGCAAGATATTTGGTCTGTCAGCAAGTTAAGGTTGAACATCAGAAGACTGCAGGACTATTGCAGCCATTTTCCTTTCTCGAGTGGAAGTGGGAACACATTACCATGGACTTTATCACAGGATTCCCGAGAAACCCTGGTGGGAAGGATACAGTCTGGGTTATCGTAGACCGACTCACCAAGTCTGCACATTTCTTGCCCTTCAGGGTTGGCAGTCTACGAAGATATTAGCTAACATGTATATGAGACAGATAGTACGACTACACGGAGTGCCTGTCCGTATTGTATCGGATCATGATTCCAGATTTATGTTATATTTTTGGCGGAGTATGCAGGAGAATCTAGGAACTTGTCTCAAGTTTAGCACTGTATATCATCCACAGACTGATGGTCAGTCAGAGCGCACGATTCAGATACTAGAGGATATGTTGAGAGCGTGCATAATCGACTTTGGAGGATCTTGGAAGGACCATCTACAGTTGGTGGAATTCTCCTACAACAACAGCTACCAGGCCAGCATACAGATGACACCTTATAAGGCATTGTACGATAGGAAGTATAGATCACCGGTATAATAGAGTGACGTGGGAGAACGTCAGATACTTGGTCCAGAGTTGGTGACACAGACAGTGAAGAAAGTAAAACAGATTCAGAGCCACCTGCATGCAGCACAGGACAGACAGAAGTATTAGGCAGATGCGCACCACAGACCTTTGGAGTTCAAGGAAGGTGACCATGTATTTTTGAAGATATTTCCCACTCGTGGTACCATCAGATTCGTGGGCAGAGGCAAGCTGAGTCCGAGGTACATCGGACCTTTTGACATCCTGGAACGAGTTGACAAAGTGGCTTATCGTCTTGCATTGCCTCCATCATTAGAAGGAGTATATGACGTATTTCATGTATAGCAGTTGAGAAGATACGTGGCAGACCCCATCCACATGCTTGATCATTCAGAGATTACAGTTGGGCCCAGTTTATCATATGCAGAGCAGCCAGTGGGGATACTCGATCGCAGTGAGAAGACTTTGAGGGGTCAGACTATTCGACTGGTCAGGGTTGCATGGAAGCATCATTCGTCGGGGGATTTACCTGGGAGCGCGAAGATTCCATTCGATAGTGTTTTCCGTATTTATTTGAGGACCAAGGTACGAATTTACGTACTGCATTTAATTACCAGTTTACTTTTAAATTCTCGTAGCTATTATTCGTGCTATACTTTTAATTTTGGGGACAAAATTCTTCTAAGTTGGGAAGGATGTAAACCTCCTCAATTATTTTTATAGATAGACTAGTTTTGGTTATAAATTTTGGTTTAGCATTAGGTGTTTGAGGTTTAGATTTTTTGTCACAGTTGTCTGATTATTTATTTTAATCCTTGGTGCATCCTACCGTTGTTACAATATTCGGAGCCCAACAATAGCCCATAATTTCTAACTTATTGTTGCACTCTTGACTAGACAAGCCAACCTAGGCGCTGGACTTTTCCGTCACTCACAAATACAATCTCTTGTGCTCTAATTTAATTGCACAACTTCCCGTTCCCGAAATCCATTCTTTAATCCTGTGTTGCATACCTTTATCGTTGCCATCCATTTTGGGACACAAACTCAACCCGTTAGGTGACCCAATTAAAGGGTCTAAGACTGACACCAAGCCTACACCATTCATGACCTTTGTGTCACTCCAAATTGAGATCACATGTGCCCCTATTTATTTTAAGAGCACATAATATTTTATTTTAATTAAATTGGGGATACCAATTTTGATTAATCCCAACTTAACCCCAAATTAATCCAATACCCCATTCATTAAGCCCATGCAAAACACACAATACCCTCTCACCCAACATAACACCAAACACCACTTCCTACACCAAATCCTCATCAATTTTCATGCATGTGCAAATACCCAAAAGTTAAGGGGCTTATTTTCAAATATGGAAATAGGTGTCACCACCCTATTGGCCAAGGCCAATGAAGAAACCCCTCTCCCTCTCTTGGCTGGTCAAATCAACCCTCTCTCTCTCTCTCCTCTTTTGATGTACACTTTCTCCATGTGAAATCTGGACCCTCCATTCAAAATTGAAACTCATCCTCACCACACACTCACCTATATAATTACTCATTTACCCCCCTTTTCCAATGTCGGCCCTAATCCCTAAGAGCATAGAAAACCCCCTCTCTCTATCCTCCCTCTTTCTACTTCATAAGCCGAACACCACACCACTTCTCCATTTCTCTTCTTCTTCTTCCTCTTCACTTCTCCTTCACCTTCCCCACGAGCCATCACTGCCCTCACGACCTCACTCCGGTGATCCACCTTCACTGTCGACCCCACGTTCCCTCTGGCGAGAAACCACAACAGCTCCACCCGCTGCCACCTCCATCCCGTCTCCATGCAGCAACCTCCCCCTCGGCCAACTATCACCGTCACCTCCACGAGTGTCGACCATACCCCGGCCATCACTTCCTCTACCGGCCACCCGCATCTCCAGCACCACCACGATTCCCCATCACTCTACTACACCGGAGTCCCCCTCGGCCAACTGCTACCCCGACCACCATCGCCATCTCCACCTTGCTGTCGACCTCACTTCGGCCGACCCAGCAGAACCACCGCCATCTCCACCACCTTCACGACTACCACCGCCATCTCCGCGAGCCTCGACCACCCTCGGTCGAGCAGCTACCTCCAACCGCAATTTCACCTCCATCCCGTCACCTTCACCAGTCGACCACCACCTTCTCTGGCCAACCGCAGCGTCGACGCTGCCACCACACGCCGCCACCGAGGTAACCTCTCCCCCGTCTCCTTGTGTAGTATTGTAATGTTTATTTGTTATATAGAACTCAGTTAGGGTTTATATATGCTATATTGGGTTTTAGGGTTTATGAATGCATTGAGTTTTAGGGTTTGATATATTTGTTCCATGCATTTGATGGATATTGAGGAGCAGGTGATTTATTGTGAAATGGTGTGTAATATCAAACCATTAGTCAGTTATTGAGGGCTGATAAATAATAATGAATTTAATTGAGGAGTAGTTTTTATTGTGAAATAGTAATGATGGTTATATAGCGGAAATTTTAATAATTAATAATTATTTTATTCGAGGATGATATATTTAAACGTGCATGATAACGTCTGTGAATACCAGGGTGAAATCTGAGGAATGAGCATACTCGAACTACTGAAAATACCATGACAAATATAGGGGATTGAGGATTTGGTCTGAGGATATTATACTGGTGATTGATCGTATTAGATGTAACGTACCTCTAGTCAACCATGGTCAACCATCTAGCTTAGTGACTATGTGAGCTTGTAACAATGACTGAAGCCTATGATAGATGTATGTCACCTCTTATTTTAGAATAGCATCATGATAGTTTATTGATTGAGCTTGTATCTCGTCTCTAGGTACTACGGGACCCGCAAATTTGGATGTTGTACCGGAGACCCATCATCAGCAGCCGGATCCAGGAAAGTGTACCTTGCCATCCTGTATTTCAGTTACCATATGTTTATTTATTTTATTATATGCATTGTGCGCGCTTTGGATCAGAATCGTTACCTCGAGTCCGGGTCATAACCGGGTGCAGACGTTCGTCGGTAACGTCTGGTAACGATTGATAGATATTCTCAATACCTTGATGTACACACTTGGTTACATCGTAACCCTAGGACACATCCAGACACTGTCATCGTGCCAGATTTCCTGTATCCTGATACTGTCAGCATGATCGGAAACTGGAACGACTTTAGGGTCATGATTATTTATAGTTACTTCAGTGTGACGAGACTGTTCGATAGAGGTTCAGGTTCAGCGAACACTCATTGACCGCTTTGGGAGAGGAAGACAGTTACTAGATTTTTGGGCTCCTCTGCACGCGCTATATAGATGTATATGTCCTATTTATGTAGTGTTCCTGTATCCGGAGTAGTAGTATCACCCGTATGCCTCTTTGCTCGGAGCTGAGGTACGTCCCGTGTGTCTCCGTGTCCGGAGCTACGGTTTTATTTTGGACAGCCAACGCGTCGAACATTGTCTTCAAAATTTTGTCTCACTTAGGTGGTTATGCTAGATTACACCGGTGTTGCACTTGTTTTATTCTGTTATACTTTGGCGTGTTATATTTTTGTACCTTGTTACGTCCCTCTGAGGACCTGGTTCCCTTCCAGGCTTAGACGAAGAGGACTACCCGGAGGAGTACGGACCGGGTGTACATCCAGGAGTAGGACCTTTTACAGAGGACGAGATCCTTCTCGAGGACTTCTTTTGATCTCTGGTAGTAACTTCACCCTGGGACGGTATTACTATCTAGCTTTCAGATACCGCTCCTAGTTATCTTACAGTTTTCCTTCATTTCGGTATTTGTATTAGCGGGTTTGTTCCCGTGTGACCCTTCTCATTTTTGTACTATGATACATTTCCCGTATTATTTTCCTTCTGCACATTAGTAGTTATGTTCTTCTCTATGTGCTATATATATCTGTTGTCTGTGGATGAGATTTAGTTTTAACTGTCTATGTGTTATGTGTTGGGTTTTATCATTGTACTTTACAGCTTAGGTGCACTCAGTCGGGTCCATTAGATTGGGATGCCCGTCGAAGTGTACCCACTGGTCATTGCCACGTGGCTCAGTTTCTTATATTTAGAACTGGGGCATGACATACTTATTTTGTGGCGTGGGTGAGAGGCCTCCCCACCAGTACATTCAATGTACTGATACCCAACCAGGTTGCATGCAGGGTGCAGGGGAAACTCGTACGGATTCAGAGATCGCTTAACGCAATGAGGCGTCAGACCACACTTGGCATCTTGGAACGTGGCGCACGTACCTAGAGCTCACATATATGAGACATAATGTATGGCAACATTATCATCCATATTGTTTGAATAAGTTCTTAGCCTAAGGGTATATTCATTGTAGAGAGAGAGAGAGCATGAGCGACTTGTAATCTTGGCCTAGCGTTGCTTGTAATCTTTACTTCATATCAATAAAGATCTTGTTTTGGATTCAATACTTGTGCTTATTCAATGTTTTTGCTATGATGACTCTGCGAACTAGTTATCAACGACCGTTTCGGTATTTACCTCGCGCGGGCGCAACTCCAGGCTCGTGCGGCATCGCGTCCCATTGAAAACGACCGTCCCACGGGAGCGCTAGTGCGATGATTCGAGCCTAGCGGGGATAACCGATTCCTACGAGAGATCGGGGCGTGACAGCATCGAACTCCATGCGACATTGAACTTATGCGGCAAGCAGAGCATATGGCCACCTTCCCTTGGACGCATGACTCTGAACTTTGCCACATCTTTGGCGCATCCTTAGCGTATCTTTCTATGATTTTTTTTTCTTTTTGTCATATCATATTTTATGTCATATCACACTTTATGTCACATTATTGACACTTTATTTATTTATTGTCGCTTTATCACTTATCCCGAGGAGTAGACCTTAGCCCTGACTCTATGCGGCATGACTCAATGAGGCCAGGATTGTCATGCGGTACAACTCCATGCGGCCTGACTTCTTATACGGCCAGGATTGTTATGCGGCCTGACTTCTAATGCGGCCAGGATTGTTATGCGGCCTAAAGACCCATGCGGCCCTGCTTGTTTGATCGAATATTTTCTTGATTTATGTGACCTAATGTATAATTGGTAATTTAACTCGAATATTGTATCAGTGCTGATACTACTATTGCTTGATAATTATTCATGTTTTCATGTGCGCTGAGGTACGACACATCGTGTCACAAATTAAGTGATTATATTTAGGTTGCGCATCGAGAATGCCACCAAATTCCTGAATGCGTGATATTATAAATATGAACATTATTTTCCCAGCATGGGCATAATAAGATAGTCGAACTACCAAAGCGTGGCTAGAATTTTTGGATTATATGTATGTTGCATACACGCTTAGGTGAATCCATATTCGACTTCCATGGATTCGTATCTAGCATGCCCATACCTTGTACGACATCTTAAGGGAAATTTCTATGTGACCACGCCTTGAGATTTCAAATACAACCTAGGGCTAATTAGGTAACAAAAAGTGATAGTAACATTGTAGGGAATGGTATCCCGAAATTATGCCAACGAACCTTCCCATGGAGATTCATTCGAAGTGCGTTGTGGGCTGGCCACCATAGATATTGTACATCATCTGCCTTAGTGGAGTGCAGTATCTGACTTATTATTATGCCGAACCACTGTTTCAATATAGGAATACTAGAACCGCTAATACCGTATTTTTAGCACAGTGGCCCTACGGGGGACTGGTGCATCCTGTAAGTGCTTGTTTTATTATATTGGTTCGATTATCTCATGTTCGGTATTGACGTGATCTGAGGATACTAATTATGCATTATTCTGAGATAACCTCAGACTTCACAAAATAATAAGTCATACAAATGATTGGTCGATATAAGAAATAAAATTATTTGTGATTGTATTATTTCAGCTAGTAGCCTAGGGAAATAGACTATCATAGTGTAAGGGATCTACCATTGTCCTCGTTTGGTTATAGGGTTGAGACTTACCGCTAGGATATGGACCTAAGTTACTACACTGAACCTATGTAATATTATATTATTTTCCTTGGTTTTTTTTCCTCCATTTCGTGCTTCCTTTGTGGTACTAACTATTTGGGGTCTAACCCAACTGGTTTTGCATGGCCAAGTCTCAAGCTATCACCTGAGGATCTAGCGCCTTTCCCCCAACTCATGGCGTGCACCAGGAATATGGTCACGGGGGATAGCGAGTAGGTTTTTTTTCTTCCCTGCTCGTCTTGAACATTTACTTCTTTTAGGCGTTTAGCCACCGACACCTGTTAGTCGGCTCGTCTGGACATTAGTTTCCTTACATGATTGTATTAAATTAGACTATAGCTGAATCACTGTCATGTACTTTTGCTACTTTTCTAGCTTCTTATTTTTGCACAGCTGGACTCCAGAATATTTTAAGAAAGCGTTTGAGATGCCTTATTGCTTATCATATATGCTCTATGCTTACTGTTTCTTGTTTGAATAGTTGGGACATAGAAGTTTATGACCATAGGATACTTGATTGTAGCATGAACCCCCTTGTCTTATATAGCCATGATTGTCGTACGACGTATAGTACCTTGTACGGGGTAGCTGGCAATGTCTGTCTCTGTATTCTGATACTGGGGCGTGATAAGGTTTTAGTGGTGGCCCATGCAGGTCTGTTCTTCAGACTTGTGGGGTGTCATGGTCATAGGAGTCTCAAACAAACATGATCCTTCTTAAAACTCTAAATTCGTACTCTTCAATACTCAGCTTAGATTTTCTCAAATTGGTTGCTTCCTTGTTCCTTCTCGTCCTGTGCTTATTGGTTCTTATGCTCATCTTTAGGGCTTCTCCTTCCCCTGATGTTGCAACAACTGGAGAGACAGAGTTTCCAGTAGAATGAGATCATGTGGAACCTCAACCAAGGATCCGAGTTGAACCCACGATGAATGGGACCGAGCAACATGCACCAAGTATTCTCGTACCTCCCGCAGTGCCGGCAGCACTGGATACCCCAGCCTTGCTAGAGATTATTCATAGATAATTGGCTGCATAATAACACCATATGGTGGTCCAACAATAAAAACAACAATAATAACAACAGCAATATCAGCAATAACAGCTCCAGCAACAGGAACATAATGTCATGTTGAACCAAGGGTTACAAACGGCCTTAGAACGAGGTAAAAGAACAGACTCTGGGGCATCTGTTAGATTTTACAGACTGAACCCCAGATACTTCAATGTCACGGAGGATGCAATCATGGCAGATGATTGGCTCTAGGATATTAAAACCATTCTGACAGCGGCTAAAGTTTTGGCCGAGGAACAAGTTGACTTGGTTCGCCTACAGCTCTAAGATCTGGCAAGAGATTGGTGGACTACGATGGAGGTAGGACTGAGGCATCCTATTTCATGAAAGGATTTCAGGACCCGGTTCAGGGTGAAGTACTTTGGGATTGTAGCTTAGTGTGAGTTACAGCAGTGGTTTATTAACCTCAAGCAAGCTGAAATAACGGTAGATGGCTATGCGACAGAGTTTTGCCTACTAAACAGATTTACTCCAACCATTATGGCAATAGAGTTGGAGAGAGCACTGAGATTCCAACAGGGACTTCACTTGGAGATCTTGTATATGGTAGAGGTGCACGACTACCAGACCTTCGAGGCGGTATTGATAGCAGCCAAGAAGGTCGAGCTTACTTCTCAAAGGATGGCATCAAGAGAGTGGATAGGAAGAGGCCTCATAGACAGAATAATGAGGGAGGACCAGTACCTCAAACGTCAGCACCATCACCTAGCATTTGTATACATGATTCAGCACCGCGGAGGGCGGCAGTTCCAACAGTGACAGTACAACTCAGCAATAATAGCTGAGGCAGCAGCAGCAGCAACAACAATAAGGAAGGGAAGCGCCGACAGGTTATACCTACTGTGGCAAGGAAGGTCATATTCGGGATATTTATCAGGTAGCTAATAGACTATATTTGAGATATGGGAGCCCGGATCACAAGATTGCCATATGTCCATTAATGCAGAGGCCAGGAGGGCCAGTACAACAGTTTTCTGCATTGCTAGCTCCAATGGAAGTGCAGCAAGGAGGACCAACAGTAGCAGCACGGCCTCTGGCTCAACATCCGTGTCCTATGTAGGCCTAGCTTTATAGGTAGCAACAACAGAATCAGCAAGGACAGCAACTACGATAGCAAGAAAGAAAGCAGCAAGGAGCTTGACAAAGCCAAGGACAGGCACTAACATTATCTTTAGAGGAAACAATGGCGTCAGGCGACGTAGTGGCAGGTAACATTTTTATTACAAACTTTTCTGCTATAGCTTTATTTGATTCTGGAGCTTTGTACTCATTTATATCTGCACAATATGTGACATATATTAGATTAAAGTTTGAGGCATTGCCAACGAGGCTAAATATACTCACTGGCAATGGGATCGTAGAAGTTAGTAGGGTGTGCCTAGCATGTCCAGTCGTATGTGGGCATCTATTACCTGCATAGTTGATCGAGTTTTCTATGGATAATTTTGACGTTATCTTAGACATGGACTGGTTGAAAGACAGTCATGCAACGATATACGATCATGAGGGTAGAGTGTTGTTAAGCATTCCTGGTCTAGAAGAGTTTATCCTTAGCAGAATAGCAAGAGACCAGTACAAGGGAGGAGTCACAACCATAGCAAAAGACGCAAACCCGCTGCCCAAGATAGTTAAAGAGTTCATGCACATCTTTCCCAATGATCTTTTCGGATTACCCCCAGTTAGGGCAGTAGAGTTCTGTATAGAGTTGATGCCAGGAGCAAAACCAGTATTCCAGAAGGTGTACCCAATGTCACCATCAGAGCTTGATCAGTTATATCGATACGTGGAAGAACTATAAGTAAAGAAGTTTATTTGGACCAGTGCATCACCATGGAGAACACCAGCGGTATTGGTAAAGAAGAATGATGGATCGACGCGGTTGTGTATGGATTATAGGTAGCTTAATATAGTGACCGTAAAGAACAAGTACCCATTACCAAGGATTGATGATTTATTTGACCAATTAAGTGGAGCAAGAGTCTTCTCCAAGGTATATTTACGATCAGGATATCATTAGGTGTGAGTCCGGGAGCAGGATATACCAAAGACAGCATTTAGGTCACGATATGGGCATTACGAATTTTTATTTATGCCATTCGGACTGACTAATGCTCCAGCGGTATTCATGGACTTGATGAACCGTATTTTTATGCCTTATATAGACCAATTTATGGTAGTATTCATCGATGACATCCTTGTGTATTCTCGTAATGAGGAGGAGCATGAAGAACAACTTAGGATAGTTCTGCAGACTTTGAGGGAGTATCAGTTATATGGAAAGCTTAGTAAGTGTGAGTTTTGGCTAGATCGTACATCCTTTCTTGGAAACATTATTTTTGGAGCAGGAGTATCAGTTGATCCCAAGAAGGTAGAGGCAGTAAAGAACTAGCCAATCCCAAAGACGGTAGCGAAAGTGCATGGTTTTCTGGGTTTGGTAGGAGACTACAGAAGATTTATGTCAGATTTTGCTAAGATCTTGGCACCTTTGACTTGGTTGACGCACAAAGAAGTTAAATTTGTGTGGTTAGCAGAATGTTAGCTAGTCTTTGAAGAGTTGAAGAAGAAGTTAATCTCTGCCATAATCCTTACTCTTCCAGCAGGCTCCAAAGGATTCACAGTGTACTGTGATGCATCTGGAAAAGGACTTGGATATGTTTTGATGCAACAAGGGAGAGTGATAGCATATGCTTCTTGGTAGCTCAGAGATCACGAGAAGAACTATCCAACTTATAATTTGGAGTTAGCAGCAGCAGTATTTGCACTTAAGCTATGGAGTTACTACTATATGGTGATCGAGTAGAAATATTTACGGATCATAAGAGTCTGAAGTATGTATTCATGCAGAAGGACCTGAACATGAGGCAGAGAATGTGGCTAGATTTAGTAAATGATTATAAAATAGAACTTCAATACCATCTAGGAGAGGCTAATGTAGTAGCTGATGCACTTAGCAGAAGAGGTAGAGCATTTATGTTGACTACTCAAAAGCACATTCTAGAAGACTTAAGAGAGATGGGTATCGAGATAGTACTTCCACAGAGTACAGGTGTTTAGGCTAGCCTACAGATTCAGTCAACTTTGATAGATAGAATCAAGCTAGCTCAGGCAGAGGACCCGAAGATTCAAAAGCTCCAAGAAGAATGTAAGTCAAGTCTTCAAAAAGAGTTGACAATAAATGCGGATGGAATGCTAAGGTTTGAGAATCGTCTATATGTATCGAGCGGGAATATTCGACAAGAGGTTATGAATGAAGCACACAGTTCCCAGTATTACATTCATTCGGGAGGCAAAAAAAAGTATCAAGATATCAAGCAACACTTTTGGTGGAATGGAATGAAGAGGGAAATAGCACACTTTGTATCGCAATGTCTGAATGTCAGCAAGTGAAGGCAAAACAACAGAGACTGGCAAGATTATTATAATCGCTTTATATTTCAGAGTGGAAGTAGAAACGCATCACGATGGACTTTGTGACTGGTTTACCTAGATCACCGACTGGTTGAGATACAGTTTGGGTAATAGTAGATCATCTCACAAAAGTAGCTCACTTTCTTCCTTTTCGAGTAGGACAATCTACCGAACAATTAGTTGAAATATATATGCGACAAATAGTGAGACAACACGGTATCCCAGTTCAGATCGAAACACATGGTTCACTTCTCATTTTTGGAAAAGTTTGCACCAGAGATTGGACACCAAGTTAAGATTCAGCACAGCTTACCATCCTCAGACAGACAGGCAATCAGAAAGAACCATCCAGATATTGGAAGATATGCTACTAGCCTGTACCTTAGATATTGGTAGATCTTGGAAGAATCACCTTTACTTGGTAGAATTCTCGTACAATAACAGTTATCCTACCAGTATTTAGATGGCCCATTTTGAAGCACTGTACGACAGAAAGTGTAGGTCACCGTTGGTTTGGGATGACATTGGTGAGCGGAAGATGTTAGGCCCTGAAATGATCACGCAGACAGTAGAGATTGTCAAGCAGATTAGAGAGCGACTTCGGGTTGCATAAGATAGGCATCGTCATTGGACAGATCATTATCGTAGACCTTTAGAATTTTGTGTCGACGACCACATATTTTTGTAGATTTTGCCTACCTATGGAGTCATTAGATTCGGGGTTCGCGGGAAGCTTAGACCCAGATACATAGGTCCATTCGATATTCTCGAGCGAGTAGGCGATGTTGCTTATCGTCTTGCCCTTTCACCTTTAACTACGTGAGGTAACGATGTATTTCATGTGTCTCAATTGCGTAGGTATATTCTGGATCCGAATCATATCCTCAATCACTCTGAATTAGTCATTGGTGCCGACTTATCTTATGAGGAGCAACCCGTATCCATTCTGGATCGAAGAGAGAAAGTACTCAAGAACCGGACTATTTCTCTTGTTCGAGTGGCCTGGAAATATAATACTCTTAGAGAATCGATGTGGGAGCATGAGGACGATATTCGGTCTTAATATCCATACATGTTTGATTCAGAAGGTATATTCTATCTTATGCCTTCATATCTCGGATTTTGTGATAAGGTGATCACTTAGGTGTTTTGATGATATTGCTTGCATGAGTAGTTGCTAGTAAGTTTATATCGTGCTTGTCCTGACTTCTCTAGCAATTGCTTGGATTCGAATTCCGAGGGCAAAATTTTTCTAAGGTGGATAGATGTCACTCCCCGTTCCCGATATACGTATTTAGAACGTATTTTATTTTATCATGGTTTCTTGTGCATGGAGACTAAACCCATTCTTTGGTTTAACCTGATTCATGGTTTATTTTGTAGGTTGGTTCAACTAATAAGAGTCTTTGGTTCAACCCTCAAACTCTAGTATATATAAACCAATATTTCATTCTCTCTTTTTACTTCTTTATTTCTTCCTCTTTCTTTAGCTTTCTCTTCGTATTTCATAGGCAAGTACACCTTGCATAAAAAATAGAGAAACCCTCCATATTATTGTTTTATTATGTTTATTATGTGTTTCTAAGCACTTTTAGTTCTTGGAGTTTTCTGTTTTGGTGGATGGATTAGTGTAGATCTATATTTCTAACTTAGATTTTTATTAGATTTTATGAGTTTTTCTTGGTTTTAATCTATTAAACTTGTGTGTTTGAAACCAGTTTATGCTACATGTTAGATCTTTCTATTTGTAGCATTTTGGCTTTTGGTTCACTTGATTTGGACTTAAAATGAGATTTTTATGAAGAAAACAAGATTTCAATTTTTGGGAGTTTTTGCCATGGCCGAACCTGCTGTTGGAGAAGAAGAAGTCTTCATGTGGCCAGCGAGCTATACGGCTAAGAGTGTTATGCGGCCCGAGAGGGTTATGCGGCTGAACTCTTGCCGTATATTGACAGCATATTTTTATCTTGTTGGACGCATCACTGCTAATCTACACAAGTGTCCTTGAACACTTTGTGCATTCACTCGTTGAACGAATGAGAAATTCGCTAAGTCAAAAGATACTCCATGCGGCATCGAACTTCATGCGACATCAAACTTATGTGGTAAGCAGAGCATGCAGCCACCCTCCCTAAGACGCATGACTCAGAACTTTGGCGCATCCATGGCTCTCCTTTCTGTGGTTTTATCTTTTCTTCCTGACACACTTTATGTCACATTACTGACACATTATTTATTTCCTGTCGCTTTATTACTTATCCCGAGGAGTAGACCTTAGCCCTGACTCCATGCGGCATGACTCCATGCGGCCAGGATTGTCATGCGGCCTAACTTCTCATGCAGTCAGGATTGTCATGCGGCCTGAATTCTCATGCGGCTAGGTTTGTTATGCGGCCTAGAGACCCAAACGGCCCTGCTTGTTTGATCAAATATTTTCTTGATTCATGTGACCAAATGTATAATTGGTAATTTGACTCGAATATTATATTCGTCCTGATACTACTATTACCTGATAATTATTTATATTTTTATGTGCGTCGAGGTGCGACACATCATGTCACGTGTTGAGTGATTATTTTTAGGTTGTGCATCGAGAATGCCTCCAAATTCCTGAATGCGTGATATTATAAATATAAACATTGTTTCCCCAGCATGGGCATAATAAGAGAGTCGAACTACCAAAGTGTAGCTAGAATTTTTTGATTGTATGCATGTTACATACAGCTCGGGTGAATCCAGATTTGACTTCCATGGATTTGTATCTTGCGTGCCCGTACCTTGTATGATATCTTAAGGAAAATCCCCATGTGACCATGCCTTGAGATTTCAAATACAACCTAGGGCTAATTAGGTAACGAAAAGTGGTAGTAACATTGGAGGGAACGGTATTCCGAGATCATGCCAACGAACCTTCCCACAAAGATTCATTTGAAGTGCGTTGTGGTCTGGCCACCATAGATACTTTATATCATCTGTCTTAGTGGAGTGCAGTATCTGACTTATTATTATGCCGAGCCACTATTTCAATATAGGAACACTAGAACCGCTAATACCTTATTTTTAGCGCAGTGGCCCTACGGGGGACTGTGCATCCTATAAGTGCTTGTTTTATTATATTGGTTCGGTTAGCTCATGTTCGGCACTGGCATGATCTGAGGATACTTATTATGCATTATTCTGAGATAACCTCAGACTTCAAAAAATAGCAAGCCGTATAAATGATTGACCAATATAAGAAATAGAATTGTTTGTGATTGTATTATTTTAGCTAGTAGCCTAGAAAAATGGACTATCATAGTATGAGGGTTCAACCATTATCCTTGTTTGGTTGTAGGGTTGAGCCTTAGCGCTAGGATATGACATAGACCTAAGTTATGACACTGAACCTATGTAATATTATATTATTTTCTTTGGATTTTTGTTTCTCTATTTTATGCTTTCTTTGTGGTACTTGATATTTGGGGTCTAACCCCAATGGTTTTGCATGACCAGGTCTTGAGCCAGCACCTAAGGATCCAGCGTTCTTTCCTCCAACTCATAGCGTGCACCAGGAATATGATCGCAGGGGATAGCTAGTGGATTTTTCTTCTTCCCTGCTCGTCTTGCACATTTACTTCTCTTGGGCGTTTAGCCACCGTTACCTGTTAGCCGGCTCGTCTAGACATTAGTTTCATTATATGATTGTATTAAATCATACTGCAACTAAATCACTGTCATATACTTTTGCTACTTTTCCAGCTTCTTATTTTTGTACAGTTGGACTCCAGAATATTTTAAGAAAGCATTTGGGACGCCTTATTGCTTATCATATATGCTCTATGCTTACTGTTTCTTGTTTGAATGATTGAGACATAGAAGTTCTTGACCATAGGAGACTTGATTGTAGCATGCACCCCCTTGTCTTATACAGTCGTGATCGTCGTATGATATATAGTACATTGTACGGGGTAGCTGGCCATGTTCGTCTCTGTATTTCGGTACTGGGGCGTGATACCTGCGGATAATATTGATCGTCTATACCTGAAAAGGGACTAGGTCCTCAAAGGGACGTAACAAGATATATAAAAGCAGGCCAATAAAGTACTAAAAGTAAATATCCAATGTGGTCGCCTAACCAGTCTATGTGATATGCAGTTTAAGAACAGCTTTTTCGTGTATGGACTATCTGGCTAAAATAATAGGATGGGCATAGTTCTCTCGGAGATCCAGGGACCACTGGCATAACGTCTTTCGATCGTCATAGGCCTACAGTAAATAATGGGGTCATAATGCCTCACGTCTCTGGCGGAGTTTATGGGCCAAAAAAAAAGTATAAAGGAGTCACATACGCTTACTCATTGTTCTCCCCACCCAATGCTACTAACGTGTCAATCCATAACACGCAAACACCTCTAGTAACTTCTAAGTCTGATAAACATGATATTTCTATTTAGTAGTTATTCCATAACCGTCGCACGACCTTTACGTAAAGGTGGCCAGCCTATCATGCAAGTCTGTGTCCTACATGAGACTCACACTCGTGTAACAAATGTGTCACGGGCAATGAAATATAATGATGCCTCAACTCATGGGATGGTCTCGTAAAACTAGGTCATCATGCATAATATAAATAAGAGACAAAAGATGACACAACCGTCGTTGCACCCAAGTCTTTCTTGGACGTGCTATTTTATATAGCAAAAATGAAAATAAAAAACAAAAAATAAATATGCAGCAAATGAATGTAACTAAACAGTACTGTGGCAAGGTATACTTGTTTGTCAAGCAAGTTGTGTAGTATAGGCGTCCACATGTCAAGCACAAGGGATCAGAAACTACTGCCTCCGAATGAACGTCTCTGAATGCTGAAATAAAAATCACCAACGTGTCCAGAGTCAGCAAAATATTCAAAAAAGTCTACCCTTTCGTCCAATTTGGACACAGGGGCAAAACAGTAATTTTGGGCCAAAGCGGGGTCCACAAGTGGACAACTTTGTACCAAAATACGTGCCAGAAGTAAAGGTCTCTAAATTGGATAAATTATAGGTTAAAAAATCATAAACGATGATACGAACTCAACGGTATGTCCAATTTTGGATTCCGGTCAGCCGATCACAAATTTGCCTTTCAAGTCAAACCGTGGGGACCGCGAATAGGCCGCTCGGTCAACTATCTCAGAATCATGTGAAACTTGGATCACAGGAACAGCATTATACCTCGAATCCAATGGCGCAATTTTATTCGCATTCCGAAGAGCGTGCACCAACTAATAGAGAAATATGCAAAATGTCGATACGAAAAACTTTTTATGGATACAAGTTGATTTTGCCGTACACACGCATCCAAATCAACTTTCGTAAAAGCCCGCACATCAGGATATACCATATTCTCCTTTCGATATAATTGGTATATGACGTGGTGGTCCAGTTTGTCGGAACACACTCCGTATTAAAAAAAATTAAGTTCTTAAAAAGCAGTTTTTCGTAAATTTTAACAGGATTTTTAATATAGAATTAATAATCAAATAAGTACAAATAATAGGTCATTTTAATCCTGGTTATATTGACTTTGCGTTAGAAAAAGAGAACCAAACTTTGGTCGAGACATCAGAAGTTATTTGTCTTCCAAAATAGGTCATTAATCCTAAAACTGTCAACTCAAAACTGATTTTAATAACAGTTTTTCTTGCGTTTTCAACCCAATTTTTTATATCGATTTAAACAAAAGTCATCTTCAAATATTATATGATCAAAAACTAAATTATGGGGATATTCCATAGGATTAAAGAGATAGAGAATTGGTTGAGCATGTATCAAGAAAAGGACTCAGAAAGAAGGGTACCTCACTGCAGTTGTTGTGGGTCGCGCGGGATGTACAGGGGTGTCGCGGTCACTCGGTGAACGGCGGTGGGTGACTGACGGCGGGGAGAAGTCGACGAAGAGGAGAGGAGGGTAAAGATTAGGGTTAGGGCTTGTCGAGGGTGTAAGTATATATATATATATATATATATATATATATATATATATATATATATATATATATATATATATATATATATATATATATCTCGAAGGGGAAAGGGCTGCTCGGATCCGCGGTTATGTGTGAGGTCGCGCGTATGCGGGTTGGAGAGGATTTGCTTCTGTTGTTGTTGACTATTTGGTTACTCTAGTGGTTATTTATTAGTTTGTTTTTCCTTTCTTTGTTTTTTTTCACTTGCTTTTATATTATTAATATATATACATATATATGTTATTAACTATAAAATATTTGTTTTATTTTATTTCATTTTATTTATTACTATCACTATTATTATTATTATTATGTCTATAAAAAAAATTTACTTTACTTTATTTATTTATTTCGTAAAATTTTTGCTTCTATTATATTAATATATTAGTAGCCATTCTTACGTACTGCCCAGAGCACAAACCTAGTATTTTATATTTTAATTATTAATTAGAAAATCTATGGTGGTTACATGGTCGAATGGACACTCTGACCACATGTAGGCGAGGCCGCATAGCCGCATACGATGGAACACATGGCATGGCATGTTTGTCGAAGCAATTAATACGCTGATGTGACAAGTTACCTTTTATTGACCCGTCGTTTTCACGAGTCTCGAAGCGTCTAAGAGCAATGAGTGATGTGTCAGAGCATACAGCAGACATCAAAATCTGTGTCAGGGGGTCCTTATACGACCTCCCTGCTCTGTGGTCATTCAGGCCGCATAACATACTATGCGGCTTCTCTACGACTTGGTTGATCAGGCCGCATGAAGGTTATTATGAGGCTTCCATATCTATCATATTTTATACGGCATGAGCTCCCTGCGGCAGGTAGTATTTTTATGCTTCTACAAGACCCACTTCAAAGTTTTCAAAATAATAAGTTTGGAATACTTTGAATAAGAAGCATGGTCGAGCACTTTTGGCCACATAGGGGCGACATGCCGCATAACCATATTATCGCATAGTGGACTCTGCCAGGCTGTCAAATCATTAATGAGAGGATTCGGCCCAATCTTCGAGGATATCTTTTGGGATTCGGTGCCGTGAGGGGATAAAGTGGCCCAACAATCGAGGAGTCACCGTCACCGTCATCCGTGGCCGTTACGTGGATCGAGACTACTCGAGATCCTAAACAGTCGCCGCCTCATCTTCAGCCGCATGTTGCTGCCTATATATATAGGGGGCAGAGGAGAGAGAAAACCCTTCTACATATTTTCTTATTTTCTTCTCTTCTTCTTACTACTGCTGCTGCCATGGCCCCCAAAGTTGCTTCCTCCGTCGCTGCTGCCACTGCTAAGGGTAGGGGGAAGGCCAAAAGCAAGGGGAAGGGTCATGCCGCTGTGGCGGACCCTCCGTCGTTCCTCGCCGACGTTCAGCCGCCGATCAAGGTTAGGTCTTGAACGAGAAAGAAGAACTGATTCTCCAAACCGCAGCGTCACATGTGCACAATTGGATGCATGGATTCGTCTATGCGCCAACTTCTTACTGTCGCATGGGTGGCTGCATAGACGACCATGCCGCATGTGAAGCTATGATGCATAGTGACTTATGCCGCATAAGGGACCATGTCGTATAGACTATGGTTCCATATAGTCGGCTCGACCACATAGGTTCCTTGGCCGCATATGTATATCATTATAGAACAATTCTGACCAAAACTCTTTTGTGGTTCTCGCAGTGACTTTGCCTGCTACTGTTTGATAATAAACAAAAAAATGAATCTAGGTTTGTACGAAACCCTTTCTTTGGTTTACAAATAAGAAGTACAATTAATCCTATACGAGGATGTTAAGTACAAAATTTTAATCTGGGTAAATATTGATATAGGAGTCTGATCTGCAGTCGATCACTTTGTCCCTTGGACCACACGATGACGAAGAAGTGCTGTAGAAGAAGGAAAAGCTTTAAAGATCGCAAGAGGGATTGGATGCTCGATGCCGAAGTCGTCAATCACTCCCCTCTGTCTGTACTCTAGGATCTTCTCTCTCTATTTTTCTCAGCCTTTCGACCCTTGACCTCCATGGACGAAGGTCTCTATTTATAGGCGTAGAAACTGAACAGCGGAGAGAACCGCACCTTTTATGCGACGGTTATCATAACTGCTACCCACGTATAAATGATCTTCTGAATAAGCGTGTGACGCGTGTCCCATTAAGAGATAATGCGTATAACTGCTGCGAAGATCACGGCATACAAGCCACGTAGGTAACTGCCCCTAGCGTAGAGATGATTGGCGTAGAAGCCAAATAACTGTCTCGTTGGCGTAAAAACCAAATAGTTGTTCTGATGGCGTAAAAGCCAAGTAGGCGTAGAATTCCAATAGCTGTCAGGTTGGCGTAGAAGCCAAGTAGGCATAGAAGCCTAGTAGGCATAGAAGCCCAATAGGCATAGAAGATAAATGTTGCATGGATAGGTAGCCAGCGTAAAGATAACCGATTATCCTTATTTGACTGAGGTCTTGAGCGTATTCTGGACCATATATCCTTATCACGCACCAATACAAATATAGCCTGAGTTGGCGTATTTCAAGGAGATAGCGTACAGCGTGCTCCTATAATTAAAAATAGCAGGTTGGCGTATTTCGAGGAGATAGCATGCGGCGTACTCCTATAGCTGAAAATAGCCTGATGGCGTAATGTGCAGGGATGGTGATGTGGACGTATTAGTCATAATTATGGCTCACCCAGTCGTTAAAAGTAGAACCAATTTTCGTGCATTAAATGCAGAGATCTGCCCCCATTACACGCATTAACTGCAGAGACGTGCCTCGATTTTTGTACGAAGAGCAGCTTTTGACGTGGCGGTTCATTTCTTCTCTTCCTGAGCGTAAAAGCTCATATTTCTCTGTGTAAAGTAGGCAGCGTATTTCCTTGTATGCGTAAAAGCAATTTGTATCAAGGAAATATCACTAAACGACGGTCTGGGGTTCTGTGTAGAATCATCATTACAGCCATCGTCTGGATAGTCGTGCAGTACTCTTTGACAGGAGTCAGGTACATTGTACTGTCTAACAGGTTGATTCGAAGCGTTCCTCGTACAACTCATTCGAGGGATACGAAGCGTTCCTCGTATAACTTCTCGCTGCATTGAAAGTAGATAGGTTCTACGCCAAAGTGGCGATGTAGCAACCTTTTTATGCCAAAGCAGTCAGAAAATACTGCATTACGCGGGTTGTTCTGGAGCTATATTTTACGCTGAATAGCGTTGAAGCTCTATTGTTTCGCCAATGGCTCTGAAGTCGTATCTTACGCCACCCAGTGCTGGAGCTCTGTTTACGTGGCTTCCTGCATGTTTGAGAGTTTTACACGTATAATTCCTCAGCGTATTTTTCATGCTTCTACAAGACCCCCTTCAAAGTTTTCAAATTCCTCGTAATTTGAAACACTTTGAATGAAGCATAAAACGGTAAAGTTTGACTCGTTCCGCGAGGCTGATTTCTCGGCAAATATTTAGGAATTTGTTGGGATTTGGTATGATCTCCTCTGCCTATATAAAGGCGACTGAGTTAACCTATTTTTCCCACACTTCCTTCACCACACAGAGATGGTTGATGAGCTTCGTCGGGTTGACTTGAGGAAGAAGAAGATCACGTTCTTCTAGCATGTAAGGAGCCGTAAAAAGAGGCGTCTTCGAGCAAATGTCCTCTACAACGATGGATCATGGAAGGATAAAAAAATATTTGCTGTGATAAAGTTTGAATAGTGTGCAGCTTCGATATGTCTGAATAATTTTACACCGACTTTGATAAAATGATATCTGATCTCGTCTTGTCTTTTACGCGTAGCAGAAGATGCGTAGAAAACTCTTTAGCATTTAAGTTGAAGATCCAAACTGTCATGTTGTTTTGGACGAGGAGTCGTGTAGAATTCTGAACTGTCACTTCTCTGATATGAAGAATTCTTGTTCAGATCATCATCTTCCCGAATGGTTTTCCCGAAAATCCCTTGGAAAAGGCGAGAAATTTCTGTCGATCAAGTCATACTTGAACTTTTTGTAAGGTATTCTGACTGGACTTTAGATCAACTTCCAAATGACCCAAGAAGAAGAGTCGTCTTCAATGCTGAACTCTGTATATTTCAGGTACTTGGAATATTTTGTAGCCAAAAAGAGCATCTTCTGCGTAAACCCTTGTAATTGGCCGTCTGTAGCTTTTGAGCGTAGAATCGTATATTTGTAGCCTCTGAGCGTAAAAAGCTTATGAGCGTGAAATCATAGATTTGTAGCTTCTGAACGTGAAATCGTAGGTTTGTAGCCTCTTTAGCATAAAAGCTCGTGAGCGTAAAAGCATCTGGGCGTTAAACCGTAGACTTGTAGCCTCTGAGCATAAAACAGTAGATTTGTAGCCTCTCGAGCGTGAAATCGTAGGTTTGTAGCCTCTTGAGCGTAAAAGCTGCTGAGCATAAAAGCATCCGGGCGTAAAACCGTAGATTTATAGCCTCTGAGCGTAAAATATGGATCCACTGACTGTCCGTCTTCCCTAAATGATAGGCTGACATGGTCCCAAATCATAACTGAATATTAAATATCGGATTTGGTTAGGGATTCGAAGAGTCATCCGAACTCTATAAATAGTCCAAGGTCTGGAGAGAGAAAACTTGTTTCTGCCTTCACAAAACCCTTGCTTTTCAACAACCCTTCTTCTTCGTCTCTTTCTTGAGAACTCAGGATCGCCATGGCACCTAAACAGACTTCCACTGCTAAGGGAAAGAAGGTCGCTTCCTCTTCCCGCTCCACTGCTCAAGCACGAGCAACTCCCGTTAGACTGAAAAAAATAATGCTTTGTCTGAACCATCTTCCTTGAACAACGAGGAGGCAAGGCTGGAACAGGCTCGCGCTAATGTTTTGAACTCCAGGAATGAGAGGATGGCCGCTTTGGCGCAGCAGATTCGTGATTTGACTGCTCCTCCCCAATGATGTACCTTCTTGTTTCTCCTGTAATTTTTTGGAGATAATAAAGACATATTTTTTGACTTTGTGGACCCATCACTTTAGAACATGATAGGCTAAGATGAAAGTGATATCAAAGGTATCATTAACATGACATACTTTCGTTATAATGTAAATCTATTCAGAAGTGATATGAACCGGATAGAATATAATCCAACTAAATTTGTATACTAAAAACTATCAGAGGTAATATGAACATGATAGGTTTACAAATTAGTTAAGCATATCCATTAAGAGGTCATACGAATCTGATAGAATATGATCCAGCTAACCTTTGTGCATGATATCGTCAGAATAAGATCTTCATCACACTCCGTTAAGCAAAGAAGATCAAGTAAAGTACTTCTTCAGGAATTTGTCGTTGATAGGAGCCATTGCCAAATTTCTATTAGGCTTGGCTAATCTGTAAGCGCCATTTGCAATCATATAAGGGCCCTCCCTTTCTTTATGATTGTTTGTCCGAATTTTGGACATCGTACTAGAGGTAATATGGACGTAGTACGATACCGTGTTTGTTGAGGACATCTCACTGGGGGATTTTTGGTGGACCTACTATTTGTTGTGCACGTTAAGTGCAAATAATAGGCTTGAGACAAATCCTGACAGAGGTAATATAGACGCGGTAAAATACGACTCTGTGGGGGTTGGTCATGGACAGACTCTTTCCTTACTGGGGAAAATGAGGATGGACACGAATAATTCGTTTCCATTGCGGATATTCCACAGGAAGGTTTTTGGTGGACCTATTACTTCTTGTGCACGAGAGTACAAGTAATAAGTTTAGGACAAGCCCTGCCAGAGGTAGTATAGACGTGGCAGTTTTTGTGGACTTAATACCACTGGCGTACTTAGAATCAAGTACGGGTATTAAGTTGAGATGACAACCGATATCAGAGGTAATATGGACATGATAATCGATAGCCAAAAATTCGAAAAGTTTGTTCAGAGGTAATATGAACATGACAAACTTTTGAGTTGTGACTCCATTGGGGATGGAGGTATATATCTGCTCAGAGGTAATATGGACATGGAAGTTTTGTGGACTCAATACCACTGGCGTACTTAGAGTTAAATACGGGTGTTAGGTTGAGATGACAACCGATATCAAAGGTAATATGAACATGATATCGATAGCCGGACCAGGAAGGTTTGTTCAGAGGTAATATGGACATAACAAACTTTTGTGGTGATAGATTTACTCTGCTGGAGAAAGTAGAAAAACGTAGTTCAGAGGTAATATGGACGTGAACTGATCTATAGCCACAAACTGGGAGGTTCACTCAGAGGTTACTTGGACATGGCAAATTCAACTGGAGAAACAAAGAAATATTTGGATAATAGTTCAGAGGTAATATGAACGTGAACTCATGTCCGAAGAATTTACTGTGGAGTGATTTTCCTGAGTAGGGATAGACCTGAAGAATCCGCTGGGGAAACTTTAGGGACTCATCATCCGATATTTTCTTGAGGGAGCAAATTGTTACGTTAGAGTGAAATCAATTTGCAATGATCGTTCCCTCGTTTATAAATGCAAAGTGACGACTTTGGCGTCGATCAACTCCTGGATTCTTCTTTTTAGTATATAGCACGCCCTTGTAGGGTGATGAATGTACCGGTGGAAGAGACAATAAACTGGGTCATCGACTTTGCCAGCCCTCTCAGGGTATCTGATGTTGGGTAACTAAAGTTTGTTTTCCTTCATCAATATATTGAAGATTTCAATGATGTCATCTTCATTGAAGGAGAAAGTATTCTTCGGCCTTTGGGCTCCCGATGCCTGAGTTTTAGGGTCTTCCGGGAAGATGGTCATCGTTGCATCATCTTCGGACTCAGAGGGAATTCTACCCCCAATTTCGGATGCTGCCCTATTTTGTCGAGGTAGACTACCCCCAGACATGTCATGACGTTTGTCCATAGAAGTTGATTTAGAAGGACCTGCCTCTGGTATTATAAGATCAGACTCTGGAGGTTTGAAGTTTGCAAGAGATGCAGTATACCCCAATCCAAAATGAGTTTGTTGACAGTAAGGATTACCATACAACGGTGTTCGTCTGCCTTTTCCATAGTTGAGGCCTTGTTTCAACTTCAAATTGTAACCCATATTTTGCATAATCCTCAAAGCCTGCGGGCTATATCTGTGGATTTGCATTTTTCTACCATCGGATTCGTGAGAGTCCTCTTGTACAGTTGGTCTATTCCGTATTCGACCGAAGATTATTTGATGTTGATCGTCGCGAGTAGGTGGAACAATAAAAATACTCTTCGTGTGGCCCATATGTCATGATGATATTAGATGTTGACTCATCTTCCAATAGGATCTTCCCACGCTTGGAAGTTAGGGGCGCCAAATCTTGATTTTGACCCTTGTCTTTGCATTTCTGGATTAAGAGTTTACGCAAGTCAACAGAAGAAGAAGAAGGCTTATTCTGCCTTTTTACATCAGTGGGCCTGTGGAGATTAGGAACTAGAACACTTTCTCTGCCATATGAGTAGAGTAGTTCAGCCATGTGAGTAGCACCTGATCTCTGAGGAGCGCATCTATCCTGTCATGCCCCAGTCCCAAAATATCGAGGGACTGAACACGTGATAATGGCCAGCAGCACGCACCGATGGATAACCCAATTTAATGGATCCATCGGGGCATACTTAAGCTGTATTACAAATATCGGGTTTTACTAATCTCATCCACAGAACAGCATGAACTAAAAACAAAACTGGAATAAATGCTGAAAGTAAAGATACTGTCAAATATCTAGCAAGAAATAATACAGAGTCGGGTGGAGACAAATCCACTACCGATAAACAAGAGAATAAAGACAAGAAAATATAACTAAAACATGCTAGAAAGTAACTAAGTATAAGCAGGGCCATCAACTGCTATCGTACCCTCGTCTGGTGTCGATCCGTAAGCTGCGGGTACTCCTCGTCTGCTAAATCTGGAGAACAAAACCAGGTCCTCAGGGGACATAGCAAGATACAAAAGAATACGAGCAAAAATACAGTACATGAACATGCAAGATAGAGAAAAAAGTAAACACAAGCAAATAAGACACGAGAAATCACTACATCTAAGACGTTGGCATGCCAATGATGCTATCAAACATGACTACAAGTAATCGGGGTAACCGCATCTCAATGGGAGATCACGATCCTATAGAAAGTAGTCCAATAGGGACTCCCAATCTATAGTATAGCTCTTTCGCAGCACAACGGGAGCTCACGAATGAGGTGGTCAAATGAACAAGTCTCTATTGCAGCACAATGGGTACTCACAATCGAGAATGCTCAAGCGTAGTCAATGCCCAATAATAATCATCTAGGAACTAAGAAATCAGTCAAGTCAATTCAAGAAATGTAGATTAAACATATACCATCACAATATGTCTATGGAACAAATAGTGATCCATGGAAAAGAGCAAATAATGTACATGCACTCAAAACGAGAAAATATGACTAGAGCAGCAGGAATAAATCAAACGCATCAAGAACTATATATGACAAGAAAGTAACAACTAAAAAGGGAAGCATGCAAATATTGTACAAGTATCTTGCACGATAATGAAAAATAAATTCAGAAGATAAGTAGCAAAACTGCAAGATTTGGCAAGGTATACTTGCCTGGGTTCTGTCTCCAATTGTAGCTCTGACTTCAGTGGGGATTACAGGCAGTACTCCGGTTGCTGAAACAGACATCACCATCAGATCCAGAAAATATCAATCAGCTAGAAATGCCTGTCCTTGAGTCCAATTTGGACACAAGGGCAAAAATAACATTTCGGGTCAAGGCGGGGTCCATATGTGGGCCGCTTTGCACCGAAAAACGTGTCAGGGTCATAGGTCTCCAAATCAGTCCAACTTAGTGTCAACAGGTCAGGAACGATGATACGAACCCAACGGAACTTCCAGAATTGGATTCCGATGAGCCGTTCTCAAAATCGCCCGTCGAGTGGAGCTTGTGGGGCCCACAACACGCGATTTTGTCAATGTTCTCAGAATCGAACCAAACTTGGCTCACAGGACCAGCGTATTGCTACGAGTCCGATAGCGCAAGTTTCGTCTCGATCCGACGTGTGTACACTAAGTTACAAGGCGATATCCGCGGATACGAGGCGATATCCGCGGATACGCACTGATTTCGGTGTACACGCACATCCGAATCAGTTTCTGTAAAATCACGCACGTCCGTATCAATGACGCGCACGTATCTGTGAAGACCGTATGTGACCAAGTCGTCCCGTTTGCCGGAGCGTACTCAGTTCCGGGGTGAAACAGGGCGTTGGTTTTCCTGTTTTTGGATCGCAGTTCACGATCATCACAGGACGCGATGCACCGATCGGGTTGCACGGGCACCGAGGGGGTCATGCAGGCTACGCGATGCAACAGACGGAATAGAAATCGGGGCAGCAAGGAGAAAGTTATGAGTACCTGAACAGGGCTCCGAATAATCGAAAATTCTGTGTCCGACACGTGTCCGACACGTGTCCGACACGTATCCTGTGTCTCTGTTCGGTTCTAGGGTTAGGGTTTCGATCTTCCCTGTCGGAGGAGCTCGCTGGGGCGGAGGCTGCGCTGAAGGCTGGCCGGAGGGCACGGCGGAGATGGCCGGGGTTCGTCGGCGTCGTCGCAGGCGGCTACGGCCGGCTCAGGGCGGCGCTGCGGTTCTGCTGATTGCTGCTGCTTGTCGTCGAGGTGGCCGGAGGAAGGCAGAGCGGGCTCACTGGGGCTGGCTGGGTGGAGGCAGAGCGGCAGCTCGCGGAAGCTGGAGGCGGAGGCGCGGGGCTAGGCGATGCTCGGGGAGAGGCCAGGGCGGAGGGGGTCGACCGGCGAGTGGGGTTAGGGTTTTATAGAGAGGAGGAGGAAGATGATGGGGTGGCCGGTTGCGGGGAGAGGAAGAGGTGGGGACGGCGGCGCTGCGAATGTTGCGGAGGCGAGGCGGCGCAGGGAGGCGAGCGGGCGACGGTTGGCCGGCGGCGGGGGAAACGGAAGCGGTCGGGGAAGAGAGGAAAATCGCTAACGGGTTCGGGCGGGTCCAAGCGGGTCGGGTCTGACCCGGATTCGACCCGCTAAGGGGTTGGGCCGGTTCGGGTAGACAGGCCGGTCCGGTCCGGTTTATTATGGATTTGGTTTAATTAAATAAACCCGGTTTATTTAGGGTTCAATTCGGTTTAATTATAAAATAGTTTTTAGGACTTTTTAAATGCTTCCGGGGTCTAATAAATTCTCGGAAATTTACCCTATGTCTAGATTTTCATTTTACACCATAAAATATTATTTTCATAATATTTTAATATTATTTATTATCATTTAAAAATTATTTAATAATTAAAACACTTGAATTTAATTACAGAAAAATCCTAAAAATACCAGAAAATTATGAAAAATCTAATTTATCAAATTTTGAAAATCAGGAGGATTACAATCTACCCCCCTTAAGAGGATTGCGTCCTCGCAATCAAAGAATAACCGGTCAACAGAGAAGACACGGTTGCAAATATTGTTCGAAGCACATCAAAATCAAGGAGAATCAATGTTGAGAGTAATACCTAGGAAAAATTATTTTCCTAAGCATTAAAAATTACGCAATTTCCCAAATGTGGGAAATCTAGGAAATTACAGTTTTAGAAAACTAGGTTATCTTTCAAAAACATATCAGGTTAATATTTCTAAAACATTCCAAGTTATTTAGCTAGTTCAAAATTACTAGGTTAACACTAGGTTATCTATTATTAGCAATTTAAAATTATCAGGTTAAATCTAGGGTCACGAACCAGCAGGCACAAACTATAGCAATACTAGAAACGAAAACTACAAAAACTTACGCGCATTAGCTACTCCACGATTCTGCGCGTTCTCCAAAGTCATCGTCAGGGCTTGTCCGCGTCCTTGCCGTCGATTCCTTTGCTGCTGCTGAGCCTGCTGGAAGAGTAGTGCCTGGGGTATCAAGGGTGGCCTCGGCTGATATCCACTTGGAGCTGGTGGTAAGACTCCTTCAACTTCCGTTTACGGTGATCCCAATGCTGGATAGGCTGGCCTCGGTACTGGTAACGCTTGTTGGTTAACCTTTGGTGCTCTTTCTCGATGCTCTGGGCATTCCCTTAATAAATGCTGACTGGATCCGCAAGCTAAACATAATCTCTTTTTGCGTCTGCACTGGTCCTCAATATGGCCTCGCCTGTGACAATATGGACAGACAGATAGTACTTGCGGAGATGCTTCTGGTGGCTGGTGCACGTGAGGTCTCTTTACAAGTTCTTCCTGTGGTGCTCCGGCTGGTGCTGATATGGATGGCCGCTTCAGACTGGTCTCTCTCCTGATGACACGCTCCATGCGTCGGGCTGCAGCGAGGATGTCCGAGTAAGATGTAGGTGCAACGGATCCAATTAATTTTTGTAGCTCTAAGTTTAGTCCGTTGAGGAACTTCTCGGCCATCTCTTCTTCTGTCGGGGTCAAGGTTGGGGCGAAGCGACTTAGACAAATGAATTATGCATTGTACTCTTCCACTGTCATGTTGTCTTGAGTGAGTCGGTTGAACTTATCCTGAAGTTCTGATCGAGCGATGGCTGGAATGTACATCTCCTGAAAGAGTCTAGAGAACTCTTCCCAAGTGACTCGGTCTGGTCCGAGCCGCGTCTCCTCAGATAGCCACCAGTGATGTGCATTGTCCGTCAATTACATTCTGACTGCAGTCATCCAACGATCTCGTGGAATCTCAGCTGCTTCTTATTGATGTTGTGTGTTGGTGAGCCACTCATGAACTTCTGTGGGCTCCTCTTTTCCTGAGAAGGTACGGGGCTTCAACTGGCAGAAATCGGCGATAGAGCCTATCGTTGGTCGTCGTGCCTGCTCTAGTACGATTACTATGCTGCGACTCCAAGCCTCTTGTTGAGCTTGCATTATTGCATAGATCATTTGAAACATCTGCTGCCCGTCTATGACCTGCCCTGGTGGAATTACGGACATTGGTGGAGTATATTGCGTCGGTGTTGGTATGTCATCTTACTGGATTCCTGAGGCATGTTGATTCACTTGACTGTATTGTTGAGCTGATTGTCCTCCATCCACTATTGTTACTTCATCTTCGTTGGTTACCAAAATGTTTCGTGGTGATATTGCAGGAGTCTCGTCGTTTGTTCGTGGATCCATAACTCTGCAACCAAAATAAACAATGAGAGGCGCTCAGGAATCAAGGCAGAATGCAATTCAAGAAATTGATTCGAATCCGATATAGATATCAAGAACGTTTCAAGCAAGTGGATAAGATCCTAAAAACTTTTCTTATTGCAGGCCTGTTCGGTCCCTAAGTTGAAATCGAACAATTTAGTCGTTGACCTGCATGGACCACCACAAAAATCATGTCACGCCCCAGTCCCAAAATATCGAGGGACTGAACACGTGATAATGGCCAGCAGCACGCACCGATGGACAACCCAATTTAATGGATCCATCGGGGCATACTTAAGATGTATTACAAATATCGGGTTTTACTAATCTCATCCACAGAACAGCATGAACTAAAAACAAAACTGGAATAAATGCTGAAAGTAAAGATACTGTCGAATATCCAATAAGAAATAATACAGAGTCGGGTGGAGACAAATCCACTACCGATAAACAAGAGAATAAAGACAAGAAAATATAACTAAAACATGCTAGAAAGTAACTAAGTATAAGCAGGGCCATCAACTGGTATCGTACCCTCGTCTGGTGTCGATCCGTAAGCTGCGGGTACTCCTCGTCTGCTAAATCTGGAGAACAAAACCAGATCCTCAGGGGACATAGCAAGATACAAAAGAATATGAGCCAAAATATAGTACATGAACATGCAAGATAGAGAAGAAAGTAAACACAAGCAAATAAGACATGAGAAATTACTACATCTAAGACGTTGGTATGCCAATGATGCTATCAAACATGACTATAAGTAATCGGGGTAACCGCATCTCAGTGGGAGATCACGATCCTATAGAAAGTAGTCCAATGGGGACTCTCAATCTATAGTATAGCTCTTTCGCAGCCCAACGGGAGCTCACGAATGAGGTGGTCAAATGAACAAGTCTCTATTGCAGCACAATGGGTACTCACAATCGAGAATGCTCAAGTGTAGTCAATGCCCAATAATAATCATCTAGGAACTAAGAAATCAGTCAAGTCAATTCTAAAAATATAGATTAAACATATACCATCACAATATATCTATGGAACAAATAGTGATACATGGGAAAGAGCAAATAATGTACATGCACTCAAAACGAGAAAATATGACTAGAGCAGCAGGAATAAATCAAACGCATCAAGAACTATATATGACAAGAAAGTAACAACGATGATACGAACCCAACAGAACTTTCAGAATTGGATTCCGATGAGCCGTTCTCAAAATCGCCCGTCGAGTGGAGCCTGTGGGGCCCACGACACGCGATTTTGTCAACGTTCTCAGAATTGAACCAAACTTGGCTCACAGGACCAGCGTATTGCTACGAGTCTGATGGCGCAAGCTTCGTCTCGATTCGACGTGTGTACACTAAGTTACAGCGACATACAGAAAAGTCGGATACGGGGCGATATCCGCGGATACGTACTGATTCCGGTGTGCACGCACATCCGTATCAGTTTCTGCGAAATCCCGCACGTCCGTATCAATGACGCGCACGTATCTGTGAAGACCGCAGTTTGGCGCAGCGTACTTAGTTTTGGGGTGAAACAGGGCGTTGGTTTTCCTATTTTTGGATCGCAGTTCGCGATCACCATAGGACGCGATGCACCGAGCGGGTTGCACGGGCACCGAGGGGGTCATGCAGGCTACGCGATGCAACAGACGAAATAGAAATCGGGGCAGGGAGGAGAAAGTTATGAGTACCTGAACAGGGCTCCGAATAATCGAAAATTCTGTGTCCGACACGTGTCCGACACGTATCCTGTGTCTCTGTTCGGTTCTAGGGTTAGGGTTTCGATCTTCCCTGTCGGAGGAGCTCGCTGGGGCGGAGGCTGCGTCGAAGGCTGGCCGGAGGGCACGGCAGAGATGGCCGGGGTTCGTCGGCATCGTCGCAGGCGGCTACGGCCGGCTCAGGGCGGCGCTGCGGTTCTGCTGATTGCTGCTGCTTGTCGTCGAGGTGGCCGGAGGAAGGCGGAGCGGGCTCGCTGGGGCTGGCTGGGTGGAGGCGGAGCGGCAGCTCGCGGAAGCTGGAGGCGGAGGCGCGGGGCTGGGCGACGCTCGGGGAGAGGCCAGGGCGGAGGAGGTCGACCGGCGAGTGGGGTTAGGGTTTTATAGAGAGGAGGAGGAAGATGACGGGGTGGCCGGTTGCGGGGAGAGGAAGAGGTGGGGACGGCGGCGCTGCGAGCGTTGAGGAGGCGAGGCGGCGCAGGGAGGCGAGCGGGCGGCGGTTGGCCGGCGGCGAGGGAAACTGAAGCGGTCGGGGAAGAGAGGGAAATCGCTAACGGGTTCGGGCGGGTCCAAGCGGGTCGGGTCTGACCCGGATCCGACCCGCTAAGGGGTTGGGCCGGTTCGGGTAGACCGGCCGGTCCGGTCCAATTTATTATGGGTTTGGTTTAATTAATTAAACCCGGTTTATTTAGGGTTCAATTCGGTTTAATTATAAAATAGTTTTTAGGACTTTTTAAATGCTTCCGGGGTCTAATAAATTCTCAAAAAATTATCCTATGTCTAAATTTTCATTTTACACCATAAAATATTATTTTCATAATATTTTAATATTATTTATTATTATTTAAAAATCATTTAATAATTAAAACACTTGAATTTAATTACAGAAAAATCCTAAAAATACCAGAAAATTGTGAAAAATCTAATTTATCAAATTTTGAAAATCAGGAAGATTACATATCCACAAACTGGGCCTTCTTTACGCCGAGGGGCTTCTCCTGGCGTAATCTGGATTTTTGCTCAGGTTGGCGTAAAACTGAGAAAGTCTTCCAACGGCCATCAGCATTCCATGTAATCTGAAGAGCATGCAACTTCTTTTCTTGATGGCGTAAAGGCCGAGAGGTCGAGAAATCCTTCACTTGTTTTTCCTTGTGGAGATTACAGGGACCCTCTGCCCTCTTATAGGTGGGAGAGGTATTTTTACGTACGGGGCACTTTTGAAATTTTTGACTCGGCACTGAGGCCTTGCCAGTAATTATGTCAGCCACGTCAGCGACGGGAGACAAAGTTTTATGCGCAGGGCACGTTTGAAATTTCTGACTTGGCACTGAGGCCTTGCCAAAAATTATGTCAGCCACGTCAGCGATGGGAGATGAGTTTTTACGCGCAGAGCGCGTTGTATACTTCTGGATTGGCGTTAAGGCATTGCCAAAAGTTTTGTCTGCCACGTCCGCGACGGAAAACTGAGTTTTACGTGCAAGGCGCGGAGTCGACTTCTGGATTGGCGCTGAGACATTGCCAGAAGCTTTATCTGCCACGTCACAGACGGGAGATGGGTTTTTACGCATAGAGCGTGTAGGTTGGGATGCCACAACCTTGTTGATCGGAGAGAGAGCCTGCAGGAAGAGTAGAGGATGTCCGGGGCATCCATACTTTACGTAGCTTCCTGCTATCCTGAACAGATGGGGAATGAGAGCTACCCCCTGCGCGAAGCATGTCTTCATAAGCAGATTGGTCGAATTGGACGACCAAAGTCTTCTTCGTTGATCCGACGAATACAGCATCGTGTTGAGCAATGGCTTTCTCATCGGAAGAGAAAGTAGTCCCCAGCAGAGTAGCCATCTTGTGTTTGATAATAAATGAAAGAAATGAATCTATGTTTGTACGAAACCCTTTCTTTGGTTTACAAACAAGAAGTACAATTAATCCTATACGAGGATGTTAAGTACAAAAATTTAATCTGGGTAAATATTGCTATAAGAGTCTGATCTGCAGTCGATCACTTTGTCCCTTGGACCATACGATGACGAAGAAGTGCTATAGAAGAAGGAAAAGCTTCAAAGATCGCAAAAGGGATTGGATGCTCGATGCCGAAGTCGTCAATCACTCCCCTCTGTCTGTGCTCTAGGATCTTCTCTCTCAATTTTTCTCCTCCTTTCGACCCTTGACCTCCATGGACGGAGGTCTTTATTTATAGGCGTAGAAACTGAACAGCGGAGAGAACCACACCTTTTACGCGACGGTTATCAAAACTGCTACCCACGTATAAATGATCTTCTGAATAAGCGTGTGACGCATGTCCCATTAAGAGATAATGCGTATAACTACTACGAAGATCACGTCATGCAAGCCGCGTAGGTAACTGCCCCTCGCGTAGAGATGATTGGCGTAGAAGCCAAATAACTGTCTCGTTGGCGTAAAAACCAAATAGCTGTTCTGATGGCGTAAAAGCCAAGTAGGCGTAGAAGCCCAATAGCTGTCAGGTTAGCATAGAAGCCAAGTAGGCATAGAAGCCCAATAGGCATAGAAGCCCAATGCTGCATGGATAGGTAGCCAGCGTAAAGATAACCGATTATCCTTGTTTGACTGAGGTCTTGAGCGTATTCTGGACCATATAGCCTTATCACGCACCAATGCAAATATAGCCTGAGTTGGCGTATTTTAAGGAGATAGCGTACAGCGTGCTCCTATAATTGAAAAGAGCCAGGTTGGCGTATTTCGAGGAGATAGCATGCGGCGTACTCCTATAGCTGAAAATAGCCTGATAGCGTAATGTACAGGGATGGTGATGTGGACGTATTAGTCATAATTATGGCTCATCCAGTCGTTAAAAGTAGAACCAAATCTCGAGCATTAAATGCAGAGATCTGCCCCCATCACGCGCATTAACTGCAGAGACGTGTCTCAATTTTTGTACGAAGAGCAGCTTTTGACGTGGCGGTTCATTTCTTCTCTTCCTGAGCGTAAAATCTCATATTTCTCTGGGTAAAGTAGGCAGCGTATTTCCTTGTATGCGTAAAAGCAATTTGTATCAAGGAAATATCACTAAACGACGGTATAGGGTTCTGTGTAGAATCATCATTACAGCCGTCGTCTGGATAGTCGTGCAGTACTCTTTGTCAGGAGTCAGGTTCATTGTACTGTCTGACAGGTTCATTCGAAGAATTCGAAGCGTTCCTCGTACAACTCATTCGAGGGATACGAAGCGTTCCTCGTATAACTTCCTGCTGCATTGAAAGCAGATAGGTTCTACACCAAAGTGGCGATGTAGCAACCTTTTACGCCAAAACAGTCAGGAAATACTGCATTACGCAGGTTGTTCTGGAGCTATATTTTATGCTGAATAGCGTTAAAGCTCTATTGTTTCGCCAATGGCTCTAAAGTCGTGTCTTACGCCACCCAGTGCTGGAGCTCTGTTTACGCGGCTTCCTGCATGTTTGAGAATTTTACGCGTATAATTTCTCAGCATATTTTTCATGCTTCTGCAGCTACATCGTCTGACGAACTGGTCCTTGGGCAGAACGTGCTACCTTTGAACATTAATCTGAGGGACCTGGTTTCCAAAATTAGATTGATAACGATCTTTTGCCTAGGCGACGGCAGAAGATTGGCGAGCAAAGTTCTTTCTTCCATTTGAGCCAGATAAACTCAGGGGAGATCCCTGTCGGGGATGGCAGCGGCACTTTTGAGAAGCCGTACTTCTTGTTTGGTGACATTGGAGTCTTCTTAGTCTGGCATAGGTGCGACCAGAGAGAACTGATCATTTACGTTCCGCGAGAAGGAGATATCATTTTCCTTCTTTGAACGTTACCTCTCTTTATCAGACTTGAAGGTAGTTATGGGTCAACGACGGATAGTCTGGAACTTGACCCCTGAACCACAATGAGCGCTCCTCGGCAATATCCGGTGTGGTGTCGAAAAGAACAAGGGGGAGTTTTATAGCATAAATAAGTCATCCTCGTACTCCTTGCTGGGACTGAAGCCTGGTCTTGTTGGAAGTGAATTGGGATGAAACCTCAGCATATACGCAGCGGGCACCTTCCTTCATCGGGTCGCCAAGATAGGAACTTACCCTCTCCCCCGGGGGGGGAAGTTGCGAACTCCCAGATGGGCGCATTATAAAGTTTCCTGGTGTCATCTGACCTAGTAGATTCTGAAGAAGTTCGAGCGGGAGCTCAGGATTGCAGACTTAGTTTTTGTTCTGAGGGGCACCTACTACGGTTTAGAGATAAACCGTCCGCTATTTGTTGCCCTGATGGAGTAATATAATCTTCGTACGGGAACCTTTTTTACACCTGGCAACGAGATAGGACTGGATTTTCATGAGATGTATGTCGTCTTAAAGCTTGCTTGGGGCGACGAGCCCTACGAAGAGTATACTCCGAGCAATAAAAAACTCGGGGAGTTAGAAGCAGAGAACCCCGATATCCTGGCGGTATACCATGAGCTGTTATGCCACCACGATATTTGCCAGAGATCTTCGAAGAAGGGGAAGAAAACTACTGAGGGGCCTTCTCCCCACATCACAACTTGGACTCGCTACCTCTTCTCGGAGTAGAAGGAGTCCAATAAAGTTCATGCTCGGGCCCCACGGTCTAAGTAGGAAGTAGCTGATTCCATCTGGGAGCAGAGGGAATTGACCCCGAGGGTGAGGAAGCTGGAGGTTCCTCGGAGGAGGAGGAGGATGAACCCATTGAAGAGTTGAGTAGCCTCGAGGAGGAGCTCAGTTACTGTTACATGGATACCCACAATAGCGGATCAGTCGCACCCTCATTTTACTGGCTATAAAGTTGACCTTTGGCTATAAGCTAGCCCTCCAACCTACCATGGTGTACTGCATCCATCGCGGCCTCCGTACCTTTATTGTGAAGTTCAAAGATTACCCTTGTAGAGGTCACTTCAACCGAATTGAGCTTCCCTACCATTACTTAATGGGGTAGCTTCTCTTGCATCATGGAACTTTGATGAGCCCCGGGAATGACGACGATATGGTGGCTGCTGACGCCCTGATCCACAAGTATCGTTTGATGAAGTGGAGATACGATACAGTCCCTGCTGGTTGGAGGGAGCTCTCCTTCATGAATGGATGGACCTTCTTCGCATCCGAGCCAGAGATTACCGACGATGAACGAAACATCGTTCACTATGATGACGGGCCTCGAAGTCTATCTGGCAGGCTCTTTCGCTGGCTCCAAGCCATCCATCCCTTCCACCTGGTGTACCAGAATAAGGCTGCTAATTTCATGGAGCCCTACTTGCCCAGCCGGTTCGCCCGTCAATTTGGCTATACTCAACTTTTATTGGGCCACCCGAGTGCTTCCCTCGGATACAATGGCAGCTTGATTGATGGAGCCAGTGCCTGGAGTTACTATAATACAACCGGCACCAAAGTTCAGTTCTAATTGCCAACAGCCGGGGTCGTGCTAAGAATACTTTATACGATGGCTAAATATTATTGTACGGCCAATGCCATGCCGCCTAAATTTTATCCTGAGAGGAGTTATATCGAGGGCTTCATGCTGATGCCACCCGAGGCAAAGGGCCACAGAACCCCTAAGAAGGGTAAGGGGGTTGTTAGGTCCCTACTTGTGGAGTTGGACACATCAACCGGTGAAGGGGAGAGGATGTCATCTTCTGATGATCCTTCGGTTGTGAAGCACAAAATGAAGGCTGGGACCCAGCATGCTCACTACTCCAAGAAGGCGAGGACCGATGCGGTCCCAAAGACGGGACCAGCAGGGAAGACTAAGCTCCCTGTGAAGGGGACCGCAAGCAGAGAGGTAGGACCCCTTGCACTAATGGATCCAAAAGCAGGAACCTATTTAGATGTTATGGCGGTATCCGTAAATCCTCTTAGTTTGATTCTTCCTGGTCCTCTTTATAACTGTCTCTCTTCTAGACTGTTTGGAAATTTGCAGACACATGAGAAAAGGGGCCATCCCCGGTGGGCAACTTCTTTGGTAGTTTTTTACGCCGAACTGGAAGAGGAATCTCCCCCGGAGTTCGATATAGGTGTCTCAAAACTAGCACCTGAGCCTTTGGGGGCTCGGGACTTAGATGCGGCTTCGACGGAGCAGCCTTATACCCCTTTGGAGCACATATCCCTGAATGACATATAAGCCATGGGGAAGGCTATGATATCGATGTACGAGTCACAAACTATGTTGCCTCCCTCTAGTATGTCATTTTATAACTTGATGGAAGATTAGATTTTCTGGCTTCAACTCTCGATTCTTCGAGTAAAGCTGATTACCGGTTGTTCTAGTTTCGCAGACCCTATCTTTCCTTTGAAGACTGTAGATGTGGCCATCGAGGAAGGTGTCGAAGAAGAACAAGGTAGTGGGCTTATTCGGAGGAGGTCTGGATCTCTCCCCCGCTCTTCTGGAGGCGGAGGACACCTTGCACGGTCTGTCCAAGACCCCTCAGAAGTTGTAGGTTCTTCTGGTGTGACAGCTATTCCTCCAGCTGTTGTTGCCAGGGACTCCGTGACTGAAGCTTCTCTGAATAGTGGGGTGGTGAGCTATCGAGATGAGATTGTTCCCCTTATTGAGGCTGCTGTGTCACCTCCCGAAACCATCGCGACATGATCTAAGGATGGCGCACTAGAGGAAGCCGATGTGGCGAGGTGCCCCGTTACTTCTGTTTCCAGTCTTGGTAATACTCTGGCATCTGTGGCTCAGCTACTGGGCATCTAGGCTTTTCGTGCGTCCATGAAAGATTGGCTCACAGACAGGACCGTTGGTTGCTCCTCTACTGTTGTTTCGCCTTCGAGGTTTTTAAACACCATTGTGCCACTTGCTGTGCCTGTGGCCTCTTCTTTTATCTCGTCGCCATTAACTCCGGCTACATTGGAAAAGATTGACGAGACCCTCAAGCTTTCCATCCGGAGCTTCCACATGTTCTTGAAGAAGATGATCGAGGGTGTGTTGGAGCGCAACAAATATTTCGCCTGGACAAGGCACTTTGCTGAGTGTCAGGTCCATTCTCTGAGGGGTATCCCTAGTTTTGAGCAAATGGCCAACTTTTTGGACCATAAACTACAAGAGATGGAGAAATGCTTAATAGAGCTGTAGGAGTATCAGCAGGAAGACATGGAAATATTGATCTCCCATGAATATAACTTGTTCTCAAAGAAGGTAAAGATGGAGAAGAACTTCTTTGTTTCGTCTATGGAGTGCTTACAGCCTGATCTCCAAATTTTGTGAAAGATACGTAATAGGCTAGACGATCTCAGAGAGGATTGCATTTTCCGGCAAAAGGACCTGATTGAGCATATTAGATGGTTCCAGATCGAGCTTGATGCAATAAGGAATAGGCTGCGGCAGGCCCAGCAGGAAGAGGAGGCCATCCGCTCTGAGGCGAGCCAAACAGCCAAAATGTGGCTGGCGTTGAGGTTCTGGTGCAACAGCTAGAGGACATACACAAGTCATACGCTTGCTACGAGGATCCGGAGGTTATGGCCCAAGAAGTTGAGCGCCGGGCTCGGAGGTGCCTGGATGGCCATATTGCTCATCTCCATGAGCGGATAGCAGAGTTATGCTCCGACTCATAGCACCAGTAGTAGTTTTTTTTTTGCTTTTTGTGCCTTCATTTTGCCTTCAGGCTTGGGATCTTGATAATCCCCTGAAATATAGTTTTGCTTTTAATCTCTCTTTGGAAAAAAAAGTCATCTTATCTATTTTGTAATTCATTTGTATTAGCTTTAGGTATCATACTAGAGGTAATATGAACGTAGTACAATACCGTGGCTTTTTAAGGATATCCAACTGGGGGATCTTCGGTGGACTTATTACTTTTTGCTCACTACGGTGCAAGTAATAAGTTCAAAATTGGCCTTGCCAGAGGTGGTATGGTTGTGGAAAGTTTGGTGGACTTAACACCGTTGGCGCACTTAAATTTAAGAGCAGGTAATAAGTTAAGATGACGACGGATGATAGTCGTAGGAAGAGGTTTGCTCAGAGGTCACTTGGACATGGCAGACTCTCGAAGGAGGATGTGAGGACGATAGCTCAAAGATAACGTAGACGTGAGATGATCAATAGCCATACCGAGAAGTTAGGTACGATCCTGGTATTTTTGTGGAAGGAGAAGGAAGTGTAAACCCCCTCACCCAAAAATAGGTATCTTGTATGTATTTTATATTTCTTGTATTTGTTTTAGATTATTTTTTAAAATAATTAAAACCCAATAATTTTATTAGGATACTTCACCATGGTTTGGACATTAATGATATAGGATAGCTCCAAAATCTGTATCGCCCATCATAGGAAGTAGCCTACACAGGAGACACTACCTGTAGGATCTTTTTGTAGCACAAAAATTTGATCTCTTTGTATTAGTATGACATTAGTGTAACAACCATAGATTAAGTGTTAAATATTTAGATATTTTATATATATAATTTATTGTGGTTATTTTTTTATCCCAACTTTCTACAATTAGCATCCCATAATTCTCCATGCCAAATTAGTCAATTCTCTATTTTTGTAAGATTGCATATTATTTACTATTAGCTATTTGTTGGATATCCATTTAGTTATTTACTTAGTTAATTAGATAATACAATTATTTGATTTGTTATAACTAGATAAATATCTAATTATTAATTACAAATATTTCATAAAATATTTTGGGTGTATTATTTTATTAAAACTTTACAAAAGTAAAAAATTTTAGAATTTATTTTGTGTGCAAATATTATTTTTGAAATTTTTAACCTCATCTATATATGTAAATATATATGTTAATAAATATATAGTTAATAATAATAATAATAATAAGATAATAATAATAATAATAATAATAATAATAATAATAATAATAATAAGATAATAATAATAATAATAATAATAATAAGATAATAATCATAATCATAATCATAATCATAATCATAATCATAATCATAATAATAATGTTGATAAATGGAAAAGAAAAGAAAAAGATAATATAAAACCTAATCCTATACTAATCATAAACCAACCTATTCCTAATCCTATCTACCTATAGCCAACTCTCCCCCCCCCCCCCCGCGAACCCAGACCACCCCCTCTTCCTCTCTCTCTCTCTCTCTCTCTCTATATATATATATATATATATATATATCAAAACTAAATATCAAACCCTAACCCTAATCTCTCCTCTCCGACCCCCCGGTGCCGCCGTTGGCCGCCACAGCCGTGCCGCCGCCGCCGCCCCGCCCCTCGCCGACCGCACCGCCGACCGCCCCCATCCGCACGTGCGCACTGCGCAGTAACACCATCCCGACGCCCCATCTTCAAGATATTATATCTCCCTTATCTTTGATTCTTTTTGTGAACGGTTTGTCCGTGTACGTTCACAACCTAACTCTTTAGGATTTTCCTTCAAGCGGGACGAGTTTTCGTGCCCTGAATTGGTCGAAAAATCGACCGAAAAATGGCCGAAAAACTGACCAAAAACAGTCCAAAAATTTGACCAAAACCTCCATGTTCACTCCCAATTTTTCACCAACCTGTTTAATATTTTCAAAATCTAATTGAAAGATTTTCTTTTCAATATAACTGAGAATTTTACTATTCTTTTAGTTTTTATTAATTTACTTTATCTGTTAACTTATTCGACCTCCAAAACGACCAAAAACTTGGTACTTTAAAACTAAAATTTTATGATACAGAGTGTGCCCTGCCAAATGGGACCGTCTCGTCGCATACCAATTGTACCGAAAGGCGCGTATAGTATATTCTGATGGGTGGGCTTTCGCGAAAGTTGATTCGGACGTGTGTGCGCATCGGAATCAACCCGTATCCGTAAAAAATTCCTATATCGCGACTTTTACAAAACACCACCCCACTTTGTGTACGCTCGTCAGAATGCGACAAAACTTATGCCATTGGATTTATGGTATCACGATGGTCATGTGATCCAAGTTTCACGCGATTCTGAGACAGTTGATCGAGCCGCCTATTCGCGGTCCCTACGGTTTGACTTGAAGGACGAATTTGTGATCGGCTCACCGGAATCCAAAATTGGATATACCATTGAGTTTGTATCGTAGTTTAGAATTTGTTTGACCTATAATTTGTCCCATTTAGAGACCTTTACTTCTGGCACGTATTTTGATGCAAAGTGGCCCACATGTGAACCCGCTTTAACTCAAAATTACTGTTTTGCCCCTGTATCCAAAAATGACGAAAGGGTAGTATTTTCTAGCTATCTTGCTAATTTTGGGAATATTGGTGATATTTATTTCAGCATCCGGAGACGTTCATTCGGATGCCATAGTTTCTGATCCCTTGTGCTTGACACCTGGACGATTATACTACGCAGCTTTCTTGCCAGGCAAGTATACCTTGCCATTGTACTATAATTTATATTCCATATGATGCATGTATTTTATTTTTTTTATTTAGTTTATATATTTTAAACTGCTATATAAACTGTGCGTCCAAGAATAACTTGGGTACAACGACGGTGGCGTCGTATTTTGTCTTTATTATATATTATGCATGTCGACCTAGTTTTATGAGACTACCACATGATTTGGAGGCATCATTATGTTTCATTGGCCGTGACACATCTGTTACACGAGTGTGAGTCTCATGTAGAACACGGACTTGCATGACGGGCTGGCCACCTGTACGTATGGGACGTACGATAGAGAATAACTGCTAATAAATTTGCATGCTAGAAGACTTAGCAGTTATTAGAGGTAACATCGTGTCGTGGATATGACATGAATAAAGCATGGGGTGGAGAGAACAACAAGTAAGGCGTTTGGGCTCCTTTGTACTTTCCTTATGTATCTCGCACGCTCCGTCGGAGATGCGTGGTATGATGACCCCTATATTATCTACAAGCGGCCTCTGACGTTCAAAAGACGTCATACTTTTTAGGCCCCTGATTCTTCGAGAGAATTATGCCAATCCCATTTTAGCCAGATAGCCCACGTGTTGGAAAGTTGTTCTCAAAGTGCATTCACATAGATGGTTAGGCGACCCTTGGATGTTTATTTTTCAGTACTTTATTGGCATACTTCTATGTATCTTGTTACATCCCTCTGAGGACCTGGTTCCTTTCCAGGTGTAGATGATCATGACTATTTACAGGAGCATGGATCAGGACTTGCTACTTCATTCTCTTTCCAGGAGGTCTTCTCTTCGAGCCTCATTGTTCATTAGATGTACTTATTTTGTTTCTCTTATATTCTAGTTTGGTAGCAGATTTGTCTCCACCCAACTACTTGTTCTTATCAAGCATCTTATACTTGATTCAGTTATATAGTTGATTGGTTATTCATTTTTATTTGATTCTGTGGATGAGATTTAGTTATGCCCTGTGACTTGTGACAAATATATACCACTTGTGAATTATTGTTCATAATACAGCGTACATATGTGTTATGGTTTCCATATATTGGAGTCTCCATATACATACGGCCGGCATGCTTATGTATTCCTAGTCCTATATATTTTGGGGCTGGGACGTGACATATTTTTGTGGTGGTCCATGCAGGTCGAGTTAGCCGTTTTGGTTACGTAACTGTACCGAGCGAGCCTGCACCTAGGATTAGAGTTTTAGGTCTCATCCACATTTGACTATGACTTACCTTCCTTCCAATCTGTTCTATTTAAATAATTGCATCATGCTTGATTCATGTACTTCCCTAATAGTTCCTTGAGTATAGCCTTCTCCTAGAATATAGGAATCCTTGTTGTTAGGATGATAATTAGGGTAACATTCCTACTAAGAATACAATTAAAATATTGGCAGCTCCTAAAAGTTTAGCATACCTAATGAACCCTAGCATCCTTTACCTGTAGATTAATTGACCACTATCTCTTGATATATTTATGAAGGACTTGAGAGTAGGATAGACACTACTAGGGTTAGTTAGAAATTTGACCATATCGTTTAACCCTAGTATTGAGGAACCAATAAAAATCCAAGATTGAATATTAGGACTAAACCAAACTTTCATAGAGAGATAATATAAGAGGTCTATAAATTTAGATTCTTGTCTTGATATTAGCAGAACAGTACCTTAGAAAACCAAGAGGAATGAATAGAATATTTTTTTGATCATACCTCGAACACAGAGATTAGTATACCATATTTTCTTAGGAAACCATGATATTATCAAGAGTCTCTCTATTTAATTTTATATCGTGTTCCTCCGAAACCTTAACGCTCGTTATTTGTGCGACAACTAAAATTTTCTTTATCTTTCAATTCGTGCCACCTAACCCTTCTGATTGTAGGCCAAGTGATTCCTTTTATGTTAGGATATATAGTTTGCTAGGATTATAGTTGTTAATCTTAAATTTTGAAATTATGTGCTTAGTAGTTAGAACTTTATAGTTTGAGTTGTTCATTTAGATTATAATTTTATGATTATACTTTAGTTTCAAATCACGTAATTTGTACCCATATCTCAATACAAGTTATATTCTCTCTCACTTGAGAACCAGTAACTTCTCCCTTCTTAATATTAGCACTTTTGTTATATAAATACTATGATTAAGACTTAAGATACCTATATAATGCAATAGGATACCTTAATAAGTACCAAGATCTTTCCTCGTATACCCCAACAAGAGTTTCTACTTTATTTACAAGGACAAGGTTATTTTGTAGAATCTCCTTAAGACAGTTACAGTATTAGTTAATTCTTGTAAGTTGGGTAGTATGGCTCACAACCCAGTATCACATAGTCCTTTTGACCTATTAATGAAGTGTAATTGAATGACACCAACTATAGACTTGCATAAGAAGATAGTGTTTATCCAGATTGTAGAACTTAGAGGCTCATACCCCCATTTGGTCGACTAGAGACTTAGACAAGGAGTTAGTATGGCAACTGTAGAGGCACAACATCGGACGAGTCTCCTCCTCTTGGTAAATTTAAATTATTTTGTACCTTTCACTCATCATAATCCGACGTACTTATATTTTTTTTGACTACCTCGACTTATGCTACTATTATAGCCTAGTTTTGCAAGCTTATTCTTTTATAGAGCTTGTTCATGACATATGTATTATTGGGGGCCCACTCTAATACATTTGTCTATTTAGAATCAGTGTATTATGGTCTGATCAACCTTAGTGCGCTTGGTTCGCTCTTTGCATGACTACTTTACGTGGATTGAGATATAGTTGACTCAGCATGTTAGACGAATATACTTGCCCTCTAGACATGTCAGAGCATATCATATCAGGTACATAACTGTTCTGATATGAGCATACGAATAGAAATTTACGAAAAAAAATAAGATTTCAATCCACAACTGCCTTGACAACTCCCTTTTGAATTCTTTAATCGTCTTGAACCCCGAACTTGTATTCTATCCCCTCCTCCTTGAATTTTTTATTGGTATTTTTTGTCTTCCCCTATTTTGGAAAGATGAACGCTCGTGCTTGATATAAGTTTGATACACTGAGAGTACGAGATATACCCCATAGGCCAATCACATTACTTTGTGACTATCTTTTGTAATTAAGGCACATCACATGTGATATATTTGGTGTTAAAAACTTTTGAGAATTGAATAACACGATTAAATAATTTGAGAAATATTTTTCTTAAAGGTATAGTCTTATGTGATAGATCGTTAAATTCTAAGTTGGGTAGAAGTTGCATTGTCAACTTGAGGTGAATTTTTTTAGATTGTGATCAAGTAAGATTAGATTGAGAGATTTAAGTCATTTTAATTTTGAGAATTTTTAGAAGAATGATTAAGATGATGAGGATTTAATGAATTTTGATATCTTTATATTGCGGACCAAATATTTATACTTTGAGCACATGATTTAAATTTTAAATATTGGAGATTGAATCAACGATTTAAATTTTGAGAAAAAAAAAGAACTCTAAACATGAACATTGATGGATTGAATTCAAAATTTTATAGTTTGATAATTTAAATTAAAAGTTAAATTTGATTGTTGGATCACCTATTTGAAATGTTGACGATGGAAATTGAGTTCAAAATTTAAAGAGTACAAAATTCATAAGTTGAAAATAGGAATAAGATTTGATTAGAATTGTTTTCTAGAGGAGATTATGATAGTTGGAAATTGTGATATAAATTTTGATGTGGGATGTCATATAGATTTGAATTAGATTTGGATGTTGATTATTTAGAAATCGAGAAGAGATTACGATTGATTGAATTTTTATTTAAGCAGTGGTTATTTTAAATTTTGAAGTGATTGCGATGGATTTGAATAGATTTTGTTATTATTTTTGGAAGACATTGAGATTGACTTGCCTTATATACGAATATGAAGGATTTAGCAAATCATGTCTTATTTTTAATTTCGAGGACGAAATTCTTTTAAGTTGGGTAGATTGTAAACTTTTTCACCCAAAAATAGGTATCTTGTGGGTATTTTGTATTTCTTGTATTTGTTTTAGATTATTTTTCAAAACAATTAAAATCCAATAATTTTATTAGGACACTTTACCGTGGTTTGGACATTAATGATATAGGATAGCTCCAAAATCTGTATCATCCATCATAGGAAGTAGCCTACACAGGAGACACTACCTGTAGGATCTTTTCGTGGCACAAAAATTCGATCCATTAGTATTAGTATGACATTAGTGTAACAACCATAGATTAAGTGTTAAATATTTAGATATTTTATATATATAATTTATTGTGGTTATTTTTTTATCCCAACTTTCAACAATTAGCATCCCATAATTCTCCATGCCAAATTAGTCAATTCACCATTTTTGTAAGATTGCATATTATTTACTATTAGCTATTTTGTTGGATATCCATTTAGTTATTTACTTAGTTAATTAGATAATACAATTATTTAGTTTATTATAACTAGATAAATATCTAATTATTAATTACAAATATTTTATAAAATATTTTGGGTGTATTATTTTATTAAAACTTTACAAAAATAAAATTTTCTAGAATTTATTTTGTGTGCAAATATTATTTTTGGGATTTTTAACATCATCTATATATGTAAATATATATGTTAATAAATATTTAGTTAATAATAATAAGAAGAAGAAAAGATAATAATAATTGTAATAATAGTAATAATAATAATAATAATAATAATAATAATAATAATGATAATAATAATAATCATCATCATCATAATAATAATAATAATAATAATAATAATAATAATAATAATAATAATAATAATAATAATGTTGATAAATGGAAAAGAAAAGAAAAGAAAAGAAAAAGATAATAAATAACCTAATCCTATATTAATCCTAAACCAAACTATTCCTAATCCTATTTACCCACAGCCAACTCCCCACACCCCCCCCCCCCCCACCCCACACGAACCCAGACCACCCTCTCTTCCCAAATATATATATATATATATATATATATATATATATATATATATATCAAAACTAAATATCAAACCCTAACCCTAATCTCTCCTCTCCGACCACCCAGCGTCGTCGTTGGCCGCCACAGCCGCGCCGCCGCCGCCTCCCCACGCCACCACACCGTCGTCCACCCCAGTACGCGCGCGCGCACAGCGCAGTAACACTGCCCCGACGTCCCATCTTCAAGGTATTATATCTCCCTCATCTTTGATTCTTTTTGCGAGTGGTTTGTCCGTGTACGTTCACAATCTAACCCTCTAGGATTTTCTTTTAAGTGGGACGAGTTTTCGTGCCCTGGATTGGTCGAAAAATCGACCGGAAAATGGCCAAAAGACTGGCCAAAAATAGTCCAGAATTTAACCCAAACCTCCATGTTCACGCCCAATTTTCTACCAACCTGTTTAATATTTTCAAAATCTAATTGAAAGGTTTTCTTCTCAATATAACCGAGAAGTTTACTATTCTTTTAGTTTTTATTAATTTACTTTATCTGTTAAATTATTCGACCTCCAAAACGACCAAAAACTTGGTACTTGAAAACTAAAATTTTGTGATACGGAGTGCGCCCAGCCAAACGGGACCGCCTCATCGCGTACAATTGCACCAAAAGGCACATATGGTATATCCTGACGTGTGAGCTTTCACAAAAGTTGATTCGGACGTGTGTGCGTGTCGGAATCAACCCGTATCCGTAAAAAGTCCCTATATCGCGACTTTTACAAAATATCATCCCACTTTGTGTACGCTCATCAGAATGCGGTAAAACTTATGTTATTGGATTCGTGGTATCACGCTGGTCCTGTGACCCAAGTTTTATGCGATTCTGAGACAGCCCTATGGTTTGACTTGAAGGGCGAATTTGTGATTGGCTCACCGAAATCCAAAATTGGACATACCGTTGAGTTCGTATCGTCGTTTAGAATTTTTTTGACCTATAATTTATCCTATTTAGAGATCTTTACCTCTGGCACGTATTTCGGTGCAAAGTGGCCCACATGTGAACCCGCTTTGACCCGAAATTACCGTTTTTTTTCTATGTCCAAATTGGAAGAAATTGTAGTGTTTTCTACCTATTTTGCTGATTATGGGAATATTGGTGATGTTTATTTCAGCATCCGGAGACGTTCATTCGGAGGTCATAGTTTCTGATCCCTTATGCTTGACACCTGGATGCTTACACTATGCAGCTTTCTTGGCAGACAAGTATACCTTGCCATTGTACTGTAATTTATATTCCATACGATGCATGCATTTTATTTTTTTTATTTAGTTCATATATTTTAAACTGCTATATAAACTGTGCGTCCAAGGATAACTTAGGTGCAACGACGGTGGCGTCGTATTTTATCTTTATTATATATTATGCATGTCGACCTAGTTTTATGAGACCACCACGTGATTTGGAGGCATTATTAGGTCTCATTAGCCGTGACACATCTGTTACATGAGTGTGAGTCTCATGTAGAACACGGACTTGCGTGACGGGCTGGCCATCTGTACATATGGGACGTGGGATAGAGAATAACTGCTAATAAATTTACATGCTAGAAGACTTAACAGTTATTAAAGGTACCATCTTGTTATGGATATAGCATGAATAGAGCATGGGATGGGGAGAACAACAAGTAAGGCGTTTGGGCTCCTTTGCACTTTTCTTATGTAACCAGCACTCTCTGCCGGAGATGCGTGGTATGATGACCCTTATATTATCTACAGGCGGCCTCTGACGTTCAAATGACATCATGCTTTTTAGGCCCCTGATTCTCTGAGAGAATCATGCCAATCCTATTTTAGCCAGATAGCCCACGTATTGGAAAGTTGTTCTCAAAGTGCATTAACATAGATGGTTAGGCGACCCTTGGATGTTTATTTTTCAGTACTTTATTGGCATGCTTCTATGTATCTTGTTACGTCCCTCTGAAGACCTGATCCCTTTCCAGGTGTAGACGATCATGACTATTTGCAGGAGCATGGATCAGGACTTGCTACGTCGTTCTCTTTCCAGGAGGTCTTCTCTTCGAGCCTCATTGTTTATTAGATGTACTTATTTTTTTTCTCTTATATTCTAGTTTGGTAGCGAATTTGTCTCCACCCAACTACTTGTTCTTATCAAGCATCTTATAGTTGATTCAGTTATATAGTTGATTGGTTATTCATTTCTATTTGATTATGTAGATGAGATTTAGTTATGCCCTATGACTTGTGACAAATATATACCACTTGTGAATTATTGTTCATATTACAGCGTACGTATGTGTTATGGTTTCCATATATTGGAGTCGTCATATACATACGACTGGCATGCTTACGTATTTCTAATCCTACGTATTTTGGGACTGGGACTGGGGCCTGACAGGAAGCGCACCAGAAGCAGTAGGGATGTGGCTGTTTGCTTCCATTGAGGACACCCACTGGGAATTTTTGGTGGACTTATTATTTGTTGCGCACGTTAAGTACAAATAATAAATTAGAAAATAATCCCTATCAGAGATAATATGGACGTGGCAGTTTTGTGGATAGTAAGGACATCCCGCTGGGAGATCTTTGGTGGACCTATTATTTGTTACGCACGTTGAGTGCAAATAATAAGTTTGAAACAAGCCCTATCAGAGGCGATAGATTTTATGGATAATAAGGACATCTCGCTAGGGGATCTTTGGTGGACCTATTACACTTTTGTGCACTAGGGGTACGAGTAATTGATTCAAAACAAATCCTATTAGAGGTAATATGGACGTGATAGGTTTTGTGGACCCATTACTTTTTGCGCATGTAAGTGCAAGTAATAGGTTTGAGACAAGCCCTACCAGAGGTAATATGGACGTGACCGTTTTTGTGAACTTAATCCCGTTGGTGTACCTTGATGAGTACGGGTGATAAGTAAGGATGACAACCGATATCAGAGGTAATATGGACGTGATGATCGATAGCCAAAGCCCGGAAGGTTTGCTCAGAGGTAATATGGAGATGGCAAACTAAGCCGGAAAGAAATATTAGAACAGTAGTTCAGAGGTAATATGGACATGAACCAATATCCGAGCAACTCGCTGAGGAGTGATTTGCTGAGTGTGGTCTATCCAAAAATGAAGATAGACCTGAAGGTTGCTCCACTGGGGAGGTTGGCGGGACGACAGCTCAGAGGTAATATTAACATGGCTAGCGTCTGACGAGATTGGTTTTTGAGTTGTCACTGTCGGAGTGTGCAAGTGGACCTGAGGAGTGCTCCGCTGGAGAGACTTTAAGGACCCATCATCTGTTGAGTATCCAGGACTCCTGGATACAGATGATGGGTTTTACAAGACTTTCTAATGAAGGAGAAAAAGTTGTACATAGGCACTTGCTGGGGATGAAGAACCAAGAGTGTAGAGATGTACATCTGGGTTATCCCACTGGGGACGAGGGGAGTACAAGTCTACTTTAGACGTAGTACTTTTTAAGGAACTTCTCGTTGATAGGCATAATGAGCAAGTCGCTGTTGGATTTGGTGAGCTGGTACGCGTCGTTGGAAAATACGATTTCCATAATGAACAGGCCCTCTCATTTAGGTTAGAATTTGTCGGCCGTCTTGTGAGTCATAGCGCGTACTGGCATCTCCATATCCTAGCCCTCTGCAAGTGCTATTGTAATAACTGTAGAATTATAAAGGAGTACGTCGTCCTTTACCAAAAGTTCAAACCTTCATCTTTTTGGAGGTCATACATCTTTGACATAAGACAGAGTAATTATTGGCTGTAATGATGGAACTGGGGCAGCTCATCATTTGTTACGTTGAATATTGTCGATAACTTAGCTTGTGCAGAATAAGAAGCTATGTACACAGGAACACTGCCATGTATACACGAGGGAGTTGGCTGAGTTGTGCGCGGAGGATCACTGTCGCATGTGCACGATTGTCTACCACGTCGAGGACCACCGCTTGCTACACATTTTTTGTATATCGTGCAGGGGAACACTATCTGTTGCCCATAAGGATTTGTTATGATGAGAAGTATTATCGCATGCATATGAAGTATGATACGTCCTTGTGCTGAAGACTTGCTCGGATGCATATAATGTAGCGTTGCCTATCATGCGCCATTGCTGATGAGTCAAGCGAGACTTAGCTTTTGTGCACAGGGAGACTTGTTGAGCTGCGCTGATCATCCAAAGTCTACAATTTGTGTTTTCTGAGGAAAGGATCATGCGGTCCGGCCTGCATTACTTTTTCTTTTATCTGGTCATTGAAGGCGCTTTGACGTTGGGTGCCTTGGAATCCCGATGGTAGGCATGGCCCAACCTGGTTGCCCATGCCCAGGCCTCCTCGGTGGTGGAAGAAACCTTAGGGCAAGACTTGTTTTTTCGTGTTTTAGGCCTGACGACGGAAGGCGCTTCTTGCTGCGTCAAGTCTGGGACAAGATCCGAGTGTAGTAAGAGGTGTCAGCCCGACTGCTTGGTCATGATCTGGTGGAAGGTTGACAACTTCCATAGTCGCCTTAGGGACTGGGACCACTCGAAAGTTGCCAAACTGGAGAGATACCATGTTGGCGACGACCGTCACATCGTCGAAGTCTAGGGAAAGGGTCTTGGTATTGATCAGGCGTTGGATATACCACTTCAAGGTATAGCACTCATGCGTAGTATTATGGACGTATTGGTGGAAGTAAAAATACTTTGGGTTGTCCATTTCTACCACTTTAGGCTGACTTCTGACGTCGGGGAGCCGAACTTTACCTTCGTGCATCAGCATATTGAAGATGGTTTTGACATCACGATCTTCGAAAGAGTAAGTCTCATTTGGTTTTGGAGACTCTGCCTGCCTTTGCTCAGGCTTATTGGTCAAGGTAGCGATCATGGCATGTTTCTCCTTTCCATCGCGGCTGCTATTATCGTTGTTACTATTATTGTTGTTTTTGGGGTTGGGACGTTCCCCCTTGTCCTCTATGGTAGGGATATGGATCTCCAAGTTTTGGGCGTTCTTCAGCTTCTTCTCAGCGTTGGCGGTGCTTACGATGAATGTCGTCCAGTCTTTAAACTGGGCGTCATCTATCCAGAGGCTGACTGTCGAAAGTAGGTTCCTCTGGCATATTTCCATTAGTGTCACTTCAGGATTGCCAGGGGGTAGTCTTAGAGCTGTCAGTCAGAATCATTCGATGTAGTTACGAGCGAGCTCATTTTCTTCCTGGGCGATATCTATCAGGGAAGACCGTCATATCATGTCATGTCTCGTAGAATCTTTTGAAGAAAAAACTCTTAAGATCGTCGAATGATGATATGCAATTGTCCGGCAAGCTACAGAATCAGTCCAAGGCTACTCCCACCAATGCCCTGACAAAGAGCCTGGTAAGGATAGCATCATTGCGGGGTAGTTGCCATGTTATTGTCTCAAAGTAGCTCATATACCGACGAGGGAAGAACTTCCCGTCAAATGTATCTATGTTGAAGGGCTTATACCTGGGCGGGTACTGTATGTCCCTCCATTCAAGGGGTATGGTTGGCGTACTCCGAGATCGCGAAATGAGTTCTGATTACCCAGGGAGTCCAGTCGAGCTCGGAGTTCTCAGACCTCTTTTATTGCTTTCTTAGCCTCGTCTGCTGCCGAAGGGGCTATGGAACTAGGTTGGGGAGGATTGTCACATGCGGGTGGAGCGGTTGTGTTTGAATCTGCGTTAGTCCCGGGATCCAAGTTAGCTGGTGCAGAGGTCCTTGCCGGTTGAGAGGCCAAGTTTTCCTTGATTTCCAATATTGTTTGGGTCAAGGCTTGTATCGATGCATTCATGGTCTGCATCATGTTCTCGAGAGCCTCCAGGCACTGTCGATCACTGGGGGCGTCATAGTCATCCCCGGCCATGTATATTGTCCTCGCGTGGGGAGAGATGGACAGAGCCGTAGATGCCACACTCTCCGTCTCGGACCCTTACAGTAAGTCATCTTCAAGGAAGACTGGCAGCGTTGTTTCCTCCTCATATTTGTAGGAGGCTATGTCATCTCTGCGAGAGCAGCCTCTCCCAGGGGTTTCAGATTTGTTCCTTGAGAGTCGTCATCTTTTCGGAAAGCTGGATTATTGTGTAGGTCCAGGGGTTTACTACCCCTAGCTTGGGGATCCCCTAGGGGTTCTGAGAAAGAACTACCCCCAACGGTTGATAGCTTCTTCCTCGAGCGAGTGCCCTGGAAAATGTCTTCCATGAGTCGTGTTGTCGGTCCTCCTAGTAGTTTTTCTCTCAACGCACTGGTCGAGAGTGACGGACTGGAAGTGCTGCCTTCTTTCCTCCTTTGGTAGAGGGGACCTTCTGAGCCGAGTAACATGCGGTGAAGGACAACTCCTCCTCCTCTGGCGCTTGTGCCTGACGTCCGGGTTGTTGTCGGGCAGGTGTCTTCCGGTGAAGTCGTTGGAAGGCCAACTGTCTGTTTGTGGGCGTTGTTGCTCCGTTCCAGCAGTAGTTGATGATAATCTTGGCACAATGATGCCCTAGAGAGAATATTTCATGGGCCACAGTAGTTTCCCTCGCTTTGCGCTTGTGATTGATCACGTTGCGTAAGTCGAGCGAGGGTTGTTCCACCTTTGCTCCCTTTTGTGGGCCCGGATAGACCAATAACACGGGTGTGTAGGTGTTATGTTGGCTCCTGGATCCGAGGTTCGTACAAGAATATACCTCAGATCATTGGCGAAAGACTTTTGAGACCAACCCTTTCCATTTGCCGCTGGGGCTGGATGTATGGGGCAGTCTTATATAATTTTCCAACAGGGGCCCGCATAATGATTAGTGGTGCCCTCTGACGATCAGCTGACTGGACAGTTGTATGAGCTTGGCGAGCTCACATTGTCCTGGACCTCTTTGACTTAGCCCCTGCGGGCGCATAGTACGCTGAGTTCAAGTCTGGGTCTTCGCCGTTCTCATTGGGCCACATGAGATACGATCGAAGACAAAAACTCTGTTATTGTCTGGGCCACATGTGGATGTCTGCCTGCGGTTGTGAGCTGAGGCAGCATGAGGCCGTCTGCCAGTCTTATGCGGCCTCCTTCTTAGCCGCATGGAACTTGCTTCAGCCCCATAACGTCTGGTATCGTAGTTTTTTCCTTTACCAGAGTCTGGGAACTGAGTAGTTTCAACGTCGGGTAGGGGGGCGCATGGACGTTGACTTCTTGGGTGCGCGCCTGGCTTTCAGCAACAGGAAAAGTGGTTGGAAGCACCCCCTTCGCACTTGGACGAGGCGTGTCAGCCTTCGCTACCCATTGCCTATGGGTCACCTTGGGCTTGGCTAGCCTTGAGGAAGGACTGATGCTTCCTTCCGAGAGTATGTCCTCGAATGCTTGCTGGTCGAAGTGAACCACCAGTATCTTTTGCGTCGAGCCGAGCTTGGACTCGTCGAACGACGTCACTGACTTCTCAACAGAGGAGAAGTTGATCCCCAGTAAAGTCACCATCGTGTTTGTCATTTAAATCAAAAAGAGAACTAACAGAACTTGATTTGATTAACAAACTAAGAAAAAGTACAGAGAAGTCATAAAAGATAATCTAAGTACAAATTTATTTTTTGGGGGTGACGATGGAGGGTTAGGAGTATAGCAACTCTCTTTACTCCGTGGATGATCTGATGTAGAAGCTCTTTTCTCTTGTTCGAGTGTAGATCCGCAGATAGCCAGCCAACCTTGTTATATGGGGGTAGTGCTTGCTATTTATAGTCGTCATATGGACGTGCTATGGATGCTGCATATGTTCCTGCTTGGTGGCGACATATGCCTACTTTAACAGCATGCGATTGTAACTATGGCCGCATGTCACAGGGATGCTGCCATGTAAATTTGGTTCAGATATATTGTTGACGAGATCTCGGGATTGTTATCATCCCGTTGTGGGCATGATTTGGTCAGCTGGACATGTAGTCAGCACCAACTGTACGAAGATCTCTGCAGTTGTAATGGGAAGATCTTGTGAGCTAGAGGCCACATGATAACTAGGCCACATGATGGAGAGGCAACATGGGTCTTATAGCCGCATACATGCTCTCGTTTGGGCCTTGGTTGAATGGACACTCTGGTCGCATGTTGGCGAGGCCACATGGACCTTGTAGCCGCGTACGTGCTCTAGTTTGGGCCTTGGTCGAATGGACACTCTGGCCGCATGTAGGCGCATACGAGGGAACACGTAGCATGGCACATTTATCGAAGCAATTAATGCGCTGATGTGACTCATTGCCTTTTTTTGAGCCGTCTTCATGAGTCTCCAAGCGTCTCAGAGTGATGTGTGATGTGTTAGAACCTCTGGCAGACATCAAAATCTGTGTCAGGGATCCTTATGCGACCTCCTTGTTCTGTGGTCATTCAGGCCGCATAGTATACTATACGGCTTCTAAGTTAATTATAGACACATATAAATTAAAATAATTATATATGTAATATTCAATTTTTTAATCTTCTTCTACGTTAATTATAAATACATGCAATACATATTACCATTTTCGTGTCCTAATACTCGTGTTAATTTGTCTATATTTTTTTTGATACGTGTGTCTGTGTTATAAATCGATAATATATATATATATATATATATATATATATATATATATATATATATATATATATATATATATATATATATATATATATATATATATATATATATATTCAACCTAATTTCTGACCTAATACAAAATATACCTAATTGATCATAATAAATTGAGAAACATGAACAAAATTAAAGAAAATGAACAAAATTAAAGTAGGAGAGAGGAAGAGGACTTGCCTAGGACTCATCGACTTATAATTTGAGAAGGAGGAGAGGGAATGGAGATGGGGCTGTTGCTGCTAGGGCTCCTCGACTTTCCTAGGGCTCCTCGGGTTATGGCTGTCATAGGAGGAGGGGGTCATCGAAGAAGAGAAGGAGAGGGGGCCGGTGTCGCGCCGAAGCAAGGGAAAAGGGGGTCGGGGTCTACGGAGACGCTGGAGGAGGAGAGGGGTCGGGGGATCACCGGAGCAAGGGGAAATGGGAGAGGGGGTCGCTGGAGACGTCGGAGGAGGAGGAGTGGGGTTCGGGGGTCACCGGAGCAAGGGGAGACGGGGTCGGGGAACGCCGGAGGAGGAGGAGGAAGAGGAGGAGGGGGAGAAGGAGGAGGAGGAGAGGGGGTCGGGGTCACCGGAGCAAGGGAAGAGGGGGTCGGGGGTCGCGGAGGAGAGAGAGATTTTGGGGGAAATGAAAATGAAACTGGGATATTAAATTTTAATGTTTGGCAGGGACAAAATCTGTTCGTCGCTAGTCCGTCGTTGAGAAAAAATTGACACCACAGCGACGGATTAGCAACAAAAACTAATATATGTTTCTTATATAAATATATTAGTCTGTATTCCGTCGTTACACCAGCGATGGATAATATTCCGTCGCTGATATCCGTCGCTAAATTCTAGTATTTTTGTAGTGTATGGTAGAAATAAAAAATTGTATTTTTTCATCCACTGTAACTTTGGATGATCTTCACTATTCAATTCAAAGGTTGAACGTGTTAACCTAAAATTATTTTTAATTTAACTTAATTTTTATCTCATAATAATGAAAAAAATAGTTTTACGTTGACAAATGGCAACCTTTGAGTGGAATGATGAATATCATCCAAATTTAGGGAGGTGAACAAAAATAGTAGAGATAAAGATATTATTAAGCCATTTCTCTTATCTAGGGAAATCGAATTCTCCTACTCGTGTGGTCCGACGTCAAAGGTATCTATGGTGATTTCTGCAACGACAGCTCGACGGATGCTACATTCTGGTTGTGAAGGGTACTTAACTTCTGTTCAAGACACTAGAAATGATGGTGCAGATGCAGTTCAGACTGAAGTTGTGTCAAAATTATATGACGTGTTTCCAGATGATATATCCGAAATGCCTCCCAATCTAGAAATAGAGTTCATCATCGACACACTTCTAGACACTCGACCGATATCCAAAGTTTCGTATATAATGACACCCGCATAACTAAAAGAACTCAAGTTACAGTTGCAAGAATTATTGGACTATGGATACATTCGTCCAACATCTCTCTGTGGGAAGCTCCAAAACTGTTCGTGAAGAAGAAAGATAGATCGATGCAGTTATCAAGATTTGGTTCTTGTGAAAAAACGAACTCATCATGCACTTAAGAGATGAAATTGTCGATGTTAATGAACTGGACTTTCAAGTTCTTACTATAACTGACCCTATAGAAGTTGAAGAATGAAGCATCAAAGTCTTGCAAATAAGATCCATTTATCTAAAAATTGAATATTTGAATGTATCGATGACTATCATGATTTTTTTTTATAAAAAAACTGGACATGAAAAAAAACTGAACATGAAGACCGAAAAACGAAGATCAATTGAAGATAAAATTTGTACTTTCACTCTTTCATCTTTTCTAAAATGATATGAAATTCTCAAAAAGATAAAATTTGATATAAAAAAATTTATTTTCATTAATTTTTCTTCTTTTTTTTTTCAATTTTTTTTTTTTTTTACCCAACACAAAGGTGCAAGTCTAAGTCAAATCCAAGTCTAACTTATTTTTCAATAACCAATCGTCCCGGACCCTTCCGGACTTGAATTGGAACCAAACCAATTTAGCTCTATTGTTCAAACTAGATCCACTTGATATTTAGACTTTGTACCAAATCCAAGTGCAACATATTTCTATCTCTACTCTTTATAAGTTCAAACCCTGTCCATGTCCTGATATACATATGTCTAAGTTGTATGTATATTCTTAAATAATAAAAATTAAATAAATAAATAAATTTTAATTAATTATTTAATTATCTAATATTATTTAGCTATAGCAAATATCTTAACTTATGTGGTAAAGACGAGAGCTATTTTTTTTTACCGGGTGAATTCAACTCCATGCAACGATGATATTTATCACAAATTTTAATTATATTTTTTTCAGCAAATTTCTTTTTACGTAGATGTAAAGAGTTATAAGGCTCACGTGTCATATAAACATAGGAAAACTACCTCCCCAAAAAACATTATTTTTCTTTTTTTTATTGAAATCGCATGCATGCAGTATCCAACATGACATGTCATGCAGCGAAATGTCGGGACCGATTTGTCAACATTGACCAATTAATCGCCAATATCAAGGCAATTAATCGGCCTAAGAATATAATAAAGAAATAAAGAGGTACTGGATTAAAATATTCCACTCTCCCAATGGACCTTCCGCATGAAGCGCTGACCAAAGCTTCGGAATCCATCAACAAATTAAACCATGATTTGTCTGTTTCTCAGTTTCACCCCTATCGAAAAGTTCTTTCCACTTATTCTCATTAAAAAAAAACAAGTAAATTGAATATTACAATAGTGTAATGGGGATCGGATCATCTTACATTCTACATTACCAGTACGATCACGTGACACACACGTGGGAGTGGCGTGGAGTGATGAACTAATGCCATGTGGCATACCGAGAGGGACATTAATTTTGAGGGAATGTTGAATGGAGTGCAGTTGCAGATAGATGTGTTATCCCACTAATTTTGTCATATATTTTGTTCATATTTTATTACATATAGACTTCAGTCTGTATAAAATAAAAAAGAGATCCACATATGATAGGAAAGGAACAGAATATGTAACAGAATTAGTGGAACAACAGATCTGTTCTCGTATCGTTGGAATGGGAGATGAGAAATGCAACGGAGAGAAGGACGTAGTGACCTGCAGCTCCAATATCTTGAATATTCAAGAGAATGCTAGTAATTGAGAATTTCTTACCTAATTTGTTGTTGTCGACAAATATAACAAGAATATATATATATATACATCGAACTCGGTCAGTGGATCAAACCATAGGGGACGTAAAAAAAATTTATATATATATATATATATATATATATATATATATATATATATATTTGTTATCCCACTAATTCTGTCATATATTATGTTCATATCTTATTACATATGGACTTCAGTCGGTATAAAATAAAAAAGAGATCCACATATAATAGGATAGGAACAGAATATGTAACAGAATTAGTGGAACAATATATCTGTTCTCGTGTCGTTGGAATGGGAGATGAGGAATGCAACGGAGAGAAGGACGTAGTGACCTGCAGCTCCAATGTCTTGAATATTCAAGGGAATGCTAGTAATTGAGAATTTCTTACCTAATTTGTTGTTGTCGACATTAAACTCGGTCAGTGGATCAAACCATGGGGGACGTAAAAAAAATTATATATATATATATATATATATATATATATATATGTGTGTGTGTGTGTGTGTGTGTGTGTGTGTGTACTTAAAAAAATTATAATGAGTATAGAAAGTGGCGACGACAACAAAGGGGCGATAACAACCAGGATGAGGAACTTGACTCATCAACTGACGACTGGACAACGGCCAGGCGTCGATGACAGTGCAGAGAAGGAAGGTGCTACGGTTCTTCGAGCGGGGTCAAAGGGGCTGGAGAAAGAACGACACAGTCTAGGATAGTGTGCCAAAGGACATCTGACATTAGGGTTGAGGAGAGGGGTCATGTCACTCCTCGTTCCCGATATTCGTATTTGTAGTAAATTTAATTTTTCTGCTAGCATAGTTGTATGTTGTAGAGAGACTAGATCCATTCTTTGGTTCACTTGGCTCTAGGTTTATTTTGTTGGTTTGGTTTGATCATGAGTTTAACCCATGGTCAAAACCTTAAACTCTCCATATATAATCCAACTTTATTCTCTTTCTTCTCCTTCCATTCTCTCTCTTAGGTTTTTTCTATCCCTCCATAGGCAAGTACACATTGCATGATGATTGAAGAAACCCTCTATTTTATTGTTCTATTATGTTTATTATGTGTTTCTCCATATATTTAGAACTTAGTATTTTTGGTTTTGGTGGATGGAATAGTGTAGTTCTAAACTTTTAGTTTAGAAGCTTTTCATGTGTTCTTGAGTTTTCTTGGATTTTGATCTCCTAGAACTTTATATTTTCGAAAACTTACTGTTCTATGTTGATGAGCACTTGATTTTAAGTAGTTAGAACTTTACTTTGTTGGATTTGGGCATCATTTGAGCTTTCTATGAAAAATATAAATTTTCGTTTTTGAGATTTTGGTCATGACCGAAAAGCTGTTGTTGGAGGAGACGAAGGAGTGCTATTCGGCACTCTGTGCTATACGGCTTGTGTAAACCCCCTCACCCAAAATTAGGCCTACTTGGCTTAGATAGTGAAATTAGGACTAGTTTAAACCAATTAGAACTAGAACACAGCAATTATTTAATCATGCGATACTTTATAACGCTTAGCACACCTTACCGTTGCCTCGATAATTGGAGCACCTCACTGGCCATTGTCTGTCTACAAATTTCACAACCTTGTCCTAGACATGACCACCATCTATTCTGACCTTTGTATAATTTATAATCATGCTTTCTGGTGCGATATTTTAGTCGCACAATAAACGTCGCGGACGTTATTTCCTAATTCTAAAAACAAATACGACTCTGTACCCTTGTGCGTTCCAATCGAAATTGGAGGCACAATCTTGACCGTTTTATACAACCCAAAATTTATTAATATTCTACACTGTATCCTCTACGTCCCTGACACTTATGTCCTACCTAATTTTATTTTCATGTACTTCCAATTAATTTTAGAACACCATTTACACCAATTTTAATTAAATTGATGTAAAGACCCAACTTGACCCAAAACTAGATCCAACACCAAACCAAACCCCAATTACACCCTCAAGCTTCATACTAAACACCAAACATCCTCTTCAACCAATACATTACACCAAATATGGTAGTTTCTCTCATTAAATCCCAAAACCTACCTCCTGTGCAATTTTTTAATTGTTGGGGACTTAATTGCAAAAGTGCAGTGAGGTGTCACCATCCTATAGGTTTAAACCAAATGAAGAACCAAACCCCCTCCCTTTGACCGTTCCACTCTTTCCCTCTCTCCTCCTTTGGTTTGATATTTTTCCTCATGTTGAATCAAGACCACTCATTCAAATGGAGCCATCTCCACCACACAATACCTTCACCTATGTATATATATATATATATATATATATATATATATATATATATATATATATATATATATTCCTCATAGCCCCTCTCCCAATGAGTACTTGGCGGCCCTAAACCCTATGCTACCATCATCCTCATCCCCCACATGCAAAACCAACTCCTCCTCCATTAATTTCCTTCATCACCATCACCCTCCTCCTTCAACTCCAACCGAAACCCTAACCCAACCCTATTCATCACCTTCACCCTCAATTTCGGCCACCCTCACTGGAGCAACCTGCAACCCCTCCACCACTGCCGTACAGCACAACCATCGTTCCCCCCGACCTCATCTCCGGTGTCCCGAGCTGCTGCACCAAGCCACCACGACCCGCTGTCCCTGCTCCCTTCTCCATCTCCTTCCTACCTTCAGCCAGCCGGCCGGAGACCCAAGCCCGCCGCCGGACTCGACACCGTGTACGAACCTATTCCTCACCGAGCCGTGGATTACCGGGAGCCGTCGTCCCGACCCCGGCCACATGAAGCCTCCACCTCGTCGACCTCTTCCCCCTGCTCGACTCGACATCGCCGGAGTCGAGCAGCAGCTGCCCTGACTCGATAGCATCCTCTCTTCCTTTTCTCTACCTCCCTGTCATCCCCTCCGGCAACCCGACTCTGACTCCCCATCGCCGAAGTTGACAGCACCCCCATCACCATTGTCTCCACCTTTTCCCCCCGACTTCACCGCCGGCAGAACCCACCACTCCTCCACGAACTCCTCCCCATCTCACCGGACCTCCCGGCTCTGTCCTCCTCCATACACGAACCACCACCCTGAACTCCTCCTCCTCTTCCACCTCCCTGTCTTCCCCTCGACTCGCCGGAGAAGTTCCCCCTGGCCGGACTCCGGCAGGAACCCTCCGGTCAGTCGTCAACATCATCCACGACCATCACCCCCACCTCTATTATCCTCACCATCATCATTGCCATCGTCGTCATTGTCATCGACCCTAACATCATCATCACCCTCGTCGTCCTTGGCCTCACTATCGTCCATGTTGTCATCCTCATCCTAGTCGTCATCATCATCGTTCTTGGCATCATCATCATCATCCATCCTCAACACATAAAACCCTAATCATTGCCTCGTCATCTTCATTACCTCCATCATCCTCATCATCACCATCATACACATCACCATCTTCGTCATCTGTAATCATCAGCATCGCTTCCATCGTTATCGTCATCCATATCGTTATCATCATCGTCGTCATAGTCATTACCTTCACCACCATCATCACTATCATCCCAGTCACCCTCTACATCATCCTCCTCACCTCATCACCTAATCACCATGATCGGTATCACCATTAACCATCACCCTTAGCAACCTCAAACATCGTCACCCTCGTCCTCATCGACATCATAAACCTGTCACCCTTGCCAGGCGACCCGCAGCAGTCACCCCCAATTTTCGTACCTGCGCACGCTGACCCCGAGGATCTATTGGATTGGGTCTACGCGACTTTCGGAGCTGGTTATTGGGACTACACAGCCGCTTGCCAGGCAAGTATACCTTGTCTTGTTGTACTGTTTAAATTTTGTCTTATTATTTGCATGTTTATATTATATAACTGTGCGCATCCTAGAGAGACTCGGGTGCAGTCAACGGAGGCATTGACGTTAGGATAGTGTCTGACCTAGTGTCTAGTAGACCCACATAAAGTTGTGGAGTTATTGGTATGACTCCCAGGCCTTGACACTTTTCTTACACGTATTGTGAGTCTCATGTAGGGCACGGTCCTACGTATGTGGTTGGCCACTAGTATATGTAGGCGTGCGACGGATAGGGTATAACTTCTAATAGTGATGCATGTTAGAAGACTTAGCAGTTATTAGTAGGGGGAGCATAGACTAGCGTGGTACGATGGGCCGATCCTTGTCCTTGTTTGGTTGTAAGGATGGACTATTGTTCTAACGACAGACAATGAGCCAGAGTTACGACACCTCGACGTAGTAGCTGAAGCGTGTTATGGATACAACATGCTTAGATCATTGGACGGGAAGGACTACTAGTAGGCGTATGGAACACCCACTTCCTTTATTCAGATTCCCCGCTCGACGGAGCGGTATGGACGTTATATTATTCAGATTCCCCGTTCTTCGGAGCGGTATGGACGTTATATTATTCAGATTCCCTATTCTTCGGAGTGGTATAGACGTTATACTATGCAGATCCCCGTTCTTCGGAGCGGTAGGACGTTATTATATTACAGTGCGCCCTTGTATTGGGGGCATATGTGGCATATACTAGCCAGTTGTCATGATTGGTAAATTATGTCAGCATATGTCTAGCCTACACTTTTCCATACACTCAAGTTGTCCTCAAGTTGTATTTCACTTAGATGGTTAGGTCATCCTTGATTTATGCAGTATTTACTTTATGGCATACTTTTATGTATCTTGTTATGTCCCTCTGAGGACCTGGTCCCTTTCCAGATGTATTTTTCTTGAGTATTGCAGGAGCGCAGATCCGGACTGGCTACTTATATTCCGAGCAGGTCTTCCCTCCGAGCCTCGTAATTGTTAGATGTTGTACTTATATTGTATTTACCTTGTTCATTCTATATTCTAGTTCGGTAGTGGATTTATTTCCATCCGACTACCATCATTAGATACTTTACATTGAGATTTAGTAGTTATAGATATTGGTTATTCATATATATATGATTTTTGTGGATGAGATTTAGCTATGCCCTGTGACATATATGTTTACCACTTGTGAATTGATATGCATATTACAGCGTACGTGTGTTATGTTTTCCATATATTGGAGTGCCATATTCATATGTCTAGCATGCTTACGTGTCCTACTCCTATGTATTTTGGGACTAGAACGTGACATATTTTTAGTGGTGGCCCATACAGGTCAGAGCATATTGTCTCGGTTACGTTATTGTACCGAGCAAGCCTGCAAATAGGATTAGAGTATAGGATCTCATCCACATCTGACTATGACTCATCTTCTTTCCAATCTATTCTATTTGAACGAATGCATCCTGCTTGATCCATGTGCATCCCTGATAGTTCCTTGAGTGTAGCCTTCTCCTAGAATATAGAAGTCCATGTTGTTAGATAATAAGTAGGGTAACTGTCACGACCCGCACCCGGAAGTTCGGGCACGAGTACGTGGGTACGTCCAGCCTACGCCGCAGAGTCGGCGGTAGTACGCTGTCTAGGTCAATCCGTCTAAACTAGTCTAACTCATTCACAATAACATAAGCAAGACAATAATGAGAATGGAAACTTAAGATTGCAACTGAATTAAATGTGACAACAGATTCAAATGTTTAGTACAGAAATTCAGAATGAAATCGGGGACAAACCCGATTAAATAAGATAAAAACAGAAAAGATAACTACTGCTAGCTACTCAGCAGCAGGGGTCTCCTGGGGGGGAACCGGCTCTGCAACTGTATCACCTGCTGGCTCATAGGGTCCATAATAGGTAGGGGCAAGGTTCTCATCATCGCCTAAACAACGGATCCAGTCAGGAAAGGAGCAAAGTACACAATGCACAACAAGATTTAAGCTAAATATTTGTGACAGGTAGAAAATAACTGACTAAGCATCATGTTGAGAATATGCGTAAGTAAGTAGTGAAATTAACTGCGAAATAATGCTATAAAACAAGACTAGAAGTAAAATGTGATTAATTGCTATAAACCAGAAAACAGGAATAAAGTGTGACAGGAAATGTAAATGTAACAAGAATTGCAACAAGACAGGAATTATGTGCGTGAACTTGTGTATTTAGAATACATAGTTGGCATGTAGGGGTTTATAAGGCTAATAAGGCCGTCATAGACGACTAGTGACTAGCAATAATCAAGTATAAGGCTGATGGTACAGTCGCGTACCAACAGCTAGTAACGGGACTTGGGGAAGGGTAAACTACATGCCTCCTAGTATTCTCCCACCCGACATGAAAAGCAAGACATGAAATATATATTATTCAAGACATGAAATCCAGTGTTCTACTCTACGTATGATTATCAATGGTACTAATAAAGTAGGGAAATTATTTATCACAATATAAAGGTTAAACTTGAAGTGCAGGTACTTGCCTGTTGTTTGGATCTGATTAAATTAGTTCTTGGGGGAAAAGTCCAGAGATGAGTCCAAAAGCTGAAATAGACATTACCATCACGCTCAGAAGATGTCAAATAGCTAGAAACGCCTGTCCTTGGGTCCAATTTGGAGACAAGGGCAAAAACGGCAGTTTCGGGTCAAAACGGGGGTCCGCCGGTGGGCCCGCTTTGCACCGAAAAACGTGTCCGGGTCAACGGTCTCCAAATTCACCAAACTTAGTGTCAACAGGTCAGGAACGCTGAAGCGAACCCAACGGAACTTCCAGATTTGGATTCCGATGAGCCGATCACGAAATCGCCCGTCGAGCGGGGCCTGTGGGGCCCGCGACACGTGATTTCGTCAGTTCTCAGAATCGAACCAAACTTGACCCACAGGACCAGCGTATCGCTACGAGTCCGATGGCGCAAGTTTCATCTCGATCCGACGTGTGTGCACGAAGTTAGGGTGAATTGCAGAAAAGGCGGATACGGGGCGATGTCCGCGGATACGCGTTGATTCCGGTGTGCACGCATACCCGAATCAGCTTCCGCGAATTCTCACACGTCCGTATCGACGGTGCGCACGTATCTGTGAAGACCGCGCGCGACCAAGTCGTCCCGTTTGGCGGGGCGTACTCAGTTCCGGGGTGAAACAGGGTCTGGTTTTTCCTGTTTTTGGATCGCGGTGTGCGATCACCACAGGACGCGATGCCGCGAACAGTTTGTCCGGACACCGAGAGGGTCATACAGGCTTCGAGTAGGAATTTACGGAATCGAAAACGGAGATCAGGGTTGCAAGATACGAATACCTGAAGGGGACCGAGAAATCAGGATTTCTGAACCGAGTCCGACACGCGATTCGTGTCCTGGACGTGTCCTGCCTAGGGATGGGGCTGTGTCCACTGCGTGTCCGCGTATCCTTGGCCGTGTCCGGGGCTCTGGGGTCTTGGCCGTCGGTCGACGAGGTCGGGCCGGGGCTCTGGCGGCTCAGGCGAGGTCTCCGGCGGCGCACCGGAGCGGCGGGGGTCGACGGCGGCTCTCGAACAGCGGGGAGGAGTCGGGGTCTGCTGCGGGGAGGAGAGAGGAGCAGGGTGGAGGGGGCTATGGGCGGCGGCGCTGCGCTGGGCGGCGCAGGGAGGTGGACGGCGGTCGGGGTCGCCGGAGCTAGGTGGTTAGGGTTAGGGCTTCGGGTGTGAGGGCGGAGGTGAATGAGAGGGGGTTCTTATAGGAGGCTCGGGGCGGGGAAGGCCGGGGCGACGTGGCGGGTGATCCGGAGGGGGAGGCGCGGTCGTGGCGGAGGGCGTGGCCGTGGCGTGCGCGTTTTCTGGCGCCGGCGGCGGAATCGCCCGGTCGTGGGAGAGCGGGTTGGGGGGGGTGACAGCAGACGGGTCGGGTCGGGCGCGGATCCGGGTGAGCGGACCCGCCCGACCCGCTAAGCACGGGGCTGGGCCGGGTCAGCAGCTAACGGGCTCGGCCCACTGGGCCGGGCCGGGCCCAAGGCTAAAAATAAAATAAAATAAATAATATAAATAATAATAATAATAATAATAATAACAATAATAAATAAATAAATAAATAAATAAATAGTTTTTAGGTAATTAAAAATAGGTCCGGGGTCCAATAAATTCCAGAAAAATTGCCCTAAGTCCAGTTTTCTATTTTACACCCAAAAATATTATTTCCATAATATTTTAATATTATTTATTATCAATTAAAAATCATTTAATAAATAAAAACCCTGAATTTAATTACAGAAAATTCCTAGAAAATTCCAGAAAATTGTGAAAAATCCCAATTTAAAATTTTTGAAAAAAACAGGGGCTTATAATCTACCCAACTTATAAAATTTCGTCCTCGAAATTTAAATTATGGCAGGGTTCTCTCTGTCCAAACTCACTTGATTACAGTCTAACGGGTTTCTCTCAGGTGAACATTGCGGTCGCTACCCAACTTATAATTTTACCCATATATCCCCTAAGGCTGTACAACTAGTAAAGCTAGGTCCCAACTTAATAAATCATGGTATTGAATCTTTAAGTCTGCAACACAAAACACATCACCTTGGGTATTGCCTTAGTCATAAAGGGTTATCATCTAGCACTACAAATCAAACTTATAACAAACACAGGATTTTGTCTTTCCGAAGTAAGGGAAGACGAGGATCAATAATAAGAGTTTAAGGGCGAGGTGGTAGAACAGAGGTATAGGGATCAAGGCGTTTTAAAGAATTCTAATGGGGATTGTCAGGCGGTTATGGATTGAGATTCTATTCTGGTAATCATTTATCAGTATAATTATGTAACTGATGCGATATGCTCGGACACATTTTAGGGGTAAGTATACTAGTCACTATATCTCTCAATCCACGTAAAGTAGTCGTGCGAAGTGCGAATCAAAATGCACTAAGGTTGATCAGACCGTAGTACACTGATTCTGAGTAGACACTGGTATTAGTGGGGTTGATCAGGCCTCAGTAATACATGTGTCCTGAACAAGCCCGATAAGGTAAGCTTGCAAAACTAAGCTATAAAATAGCAGCATATGTCAAGTTCAGCAAAATTTAAGTGCGCTAGATAATGATGAAAGGAGGTACAAACTTGAAGTTCACAAAATAACACAAAATAAGCACAATAGCAAAAAGTCCCTAAAACAGTTATCAAATTTTAAAAGCATACCAGGTTATTTAGCAAGTTTAAAATTACTAGGTTGGGGCTGAGGTCACGAACCAATAGGCGTGAGCTAAACAATACTAGGAAAGGTATCTACGAATCACTTACGTGCATTAGCTGCTTCCAGAGTTTGCGCGTTCTCTACGGTCATCACGTAAGCTTGTCCGCGTCCTGGAGCAGTGGGGCAGTCCCTCACTCGATGTTCTGTTGATCCACAATATAGACAGGCACCCAGTCTCATCCTACAAACTTGCCAGGTGTGACCTTGTTTTCGACAAAAGCCACAAGTGGGAACTCGTTGGGTCTGCCCTTGAGCTTGATGTTGGGGTGCTGGAGCTCGAGGGAGAGGACGTTGGGCTTGCTGCGGGGACCTCTGCTGTTGTTGTTGAAATGGGCGTTTGTTGGGTCCCGCATTTCCGGTATCTCTTTCTCGCTTTAGCTTATGCCCCATGTCTCTCTCAACGCCTTGTGCCACGTTCAAGATTTCCTCATAGGTGCGGGCTCGGCTGGTGGTGACAGCAAGGCGAATATCCGGAGACAGCCCCTTCTTGAATCTACGGGCTCTGTCCTCCGGGGTACGAACCATGTACTCCGCAAAGTGGCTTAACCTGCTAAATTCAGCAGTATATTCATCAACAGACATGTTACCTTATTCCAGTCTCTCGAATTGGCTTTCGAGAGCTTCCCGAGCCACTTCGGGGTAGAATTTCTCCTTGAACAGTCTCTTGAAGCCATCCCATGTGAGGTCAGGAGCAGATAGTTGGGGTTCGTCCCTAAACCAGGTCCGAGCTATGTCGAACAGTTGCAGGCTTGCAGACTCCACTTTGAGGTCATCAGGGACCCGAGCAGTCTTCAGGAGTCGCTCTACGTTCTCTATCCATTCATCGGCATAGAGAATGCCCTCAGTTCCATAGAATTCCAGGGGTTTAAGGTTCTTGAAGTCTTTGGCACTCCCTGGCCTCTTGTGTGGCGACTCCTGGGACCTAAGAGCTTCTGAGAGGCTGGTTCGCAGCAGGGCAGTCTGTTCTTTCTAGGATTCCACTAGTCCCTGGAACACTCCAAGTAGCTGTGCCCCATCTAGAGTAACTGCTGGAACAGATGGAGGCGGTGGGAGTGCAAGAGTTTCGGGCACATTCTGTTCAGCTGGTTCTGATGTGCCTCCTACTGTGTTCCTCGTTTGAACCATTCTGAAAGATTAAGGGATAGGAGAATCAGAATAGAATACTTGGAAATCAAAGGCGATAGGAAAATTGAGCAGAAATGATATCAAGAATTGAAATAAGGACCCTATACTGTGAATGAGCTTTATCCTGAAATCCTCAATCTTGTTGCAGGCCTGTTCGGTCCCTAAGTTGGAACCGAACAATTTAGTCGTTTGGACCTGCATGGGCCACCACTAAAACGTGTCACGACCCGCACCCGAAAGTTCGGGCACGAGTACGTGGGTACGTCCAGCCTACGCCGCAGAGTCGGCGGTAGTACGCTGTCTAGGTCAATCCGTCTAAACTAGTCTAACTCATTCACAATAACATAAGCAAGACAATAATGAGAATGGAAACTTAAGATTGCAACTGAATTAAATGTGACAACAGATTCATATGTTTAGTACAGAAATTCAGAATGAAATCGGGGACAAACCCGATTAAATAAGATAAAAACAGAAAAGATAACTACTGCTAGCTACTCAGCAGCAGGGGTCTCCTGGGGGGGAACCGGCTCTGCAACTGTATCACCTGCTGGCTCATAGGGTCCATAATAGGTAGGGGCAAGGTTCTCATCATCGCCTAAACAACGGATCCAGTCAGGAAAGGAGCAAAGTACACAATGCACAACAAGATTTAAGCTAAATATTTGTGACAGGTAGAAAATAACTGACTAAGCATCATGTTGAGAATATGCGTAAGTAAGTAGTGAAATTAACTGCGAAATAATGCTATAAAACAAGACTAGAAGTAAAATATGATTAATTGCTATAAACCAGAAAACAGGAATAAAGTGTGACAGGAAATGTAAATGTAACAAGAATTGCAACAAGACAGGAATTATGTGCGTGAACTTGTGTATTTAGAATACATAGTTGGCATATAGGGGTTTATAAGGCTAATAAGGCCGTCATAGACGACTAGTGACTAGCAATAATCAAGTATAAGGCTGATGGTACAGTCGCGTACCAACAGCTAGTAACGGGACTTGGGGAAGGGTAAACTACATGCCTCCTAGTATTCTCCCACCCGACATGAAAAGCAAGACATGAAATATATATTATTCAAGACATGAAATCCAGTGTTCTACTCTACGTATGATTATCAATGGTACTAATAAAGTAGGGAAATTATTTATCACAATATAAAGGTTAAACTTGAAGTGCAGGTACTTGCCTGTTGTTTGGATCTGATTAAATTAGTTCTTGGGGGAAAAGTCCAGAGATGAGTCCAAAAGCTAAAATAGACATTACCATCACGCTCAGAAGATGTCAAATAGCTAGAAACGCCTGTCCTTGGGTCCAATTTGGAGACAAGGGCAAAAATGGCAGTTTCGGGTCAAAACGGGGGTCCGCCGGTGGGCCCGCTTTGCACCGAAAAACGTGTCCGGGTCAACGGTCTCCAAATTTACCAAACTTAGTGTCAACAGGTCAGGAACGCTGATGCGAACCCAATGGAACTTCCAGATTTGGATTCCGATGAGCCGATCACGAAATCGCCCGTCGAGCGGGGCCTGTGGGGCCCGCGATACGTGATTTCGTCAGTTCTCAGAATTGAACCAAACTTGACCCACAGGACCAGCGTATCGCTACGAGTCCGATGGCGTAAGTTTCGTCTCGATCCGACGTGTGTGCACGAAGTTAGGGTGAATTGCAGAAAAGGCGGATACGGGGCGATGTCCGCGGATACGCGTTGATTCCGGTGTGCACGCATACCCGAATCAGCTTCCGCAAATTCTCACACGTCCGTATCGACGGTGCGCACGTATCTGTGAAGACCGCGCGCGACCAAGTCGTCCCGTTTGGCGGGGCGTACTCAGTTCCGGGGTGAAACAGGGTCTGGTTTTTCCTGTTTTTGGATCGCGGTGTGCGATCACCACAGGACGCGATGCCGCGAACAGTTTGTCCGGACACCGAGAGGGTCATACAGGCTTCGCGTAGGAATTTACGGAATCGAAAACGGAGATCAGGGTTGCAAGATACGAATACCTGAAGGGGACCGAGAAATCAGGGTTTCTGAACCGAGTCCGACACGCGATTCGTGTCCTGGACGTGTCCTGCCTAGGGATGGGGCTGTGTCCACTGCGTGTCCGCGTATCCTTGGCCGTGTCCGGGGCTCTGGGGTCTTGGCCGTCGGTCGGCGAGGTCGGGCCGGGGCTCTGGCGGCTCAGGCGAGGTCTCCGGCGGCGCACCGGAGTGGCGGGGGTCGACGGCGGCTCTCGAACAGCGGGGAGGAGTCGGGGTCTGCTGCGGGGAGGAGAGAGGAGCAGGGTGGAGGGGGCTATGGGCGGCGGCGCTGCGCTGGGCGGCGCAGGGAGGTGGACGGCGGTCGGGGTCGCCGGAGCTAGGTGGTTAGGGTTAGGGCTTCGGGTGTGAGGGCGGAGGTGAATGAGAGGGGGTTCTTATAGGAGGCTCGGGGCGGGGAAGGCCGGGGCGACGTGGCGGGTGATCCGGAGGGGGAGGCGCGGTCGTGGCGGAGGGCGTGGCCGTGGCGCGCGCGTTTTCCGGCGCCGGCGGCGGAATCGCCCGGTCGTGGGAGAGCGGGTTGGGGGGGTGACAGCAGACGGGTCGGGTCGGGCGCGGATCCGGGTGAGCGGACCCGCCCGACCCGCTAAGCACGGGGCTGGGCCGGGTCAGCAGCTAACGGGCTCGGCCCACTGGGCCGGGCCGGGCCCAAGGCTAAAAATAAAATAAAATAAATAATGTAAATAATAATAATAATAATAATAACAATAATAAATAAATAAATAAATAAATAAATAGTTTTTAGGTAATTAAAAATAGGTCCGGGGTCCAATAAATTCCAGAAAAATTGCCCTAAGTCCAGTTTTCCATTTTACACCCAAAAATATTATTTCCATAATATTTTAATATTATTTATTATCAATTAAAAATCATTTAATAAATAAAAATCCTGAATTTAATTACAGAAAATTCCTAGAAAATTCCAAAAAATTGTGAAAAATCCCAATTTAAAATTTTTGAAAAAAACAGGGGCTTACAGTAACCTACCTAGTAAGAGTAACTAGAACCCTGACACATCACTAAGTTTAGAATATTTAAGTAAACCCTAGTATCCTTATCTAAAGAATGGCTTACCATTATTCCTTGACGTAATTATGAATGACTTAAGAGTAGTATAGGCACTACTAGAGCTAGTTAGAGATTTGACCCTAATGTTTGACCCTAGTATTGAGGAACCAATAAAAATCTGAGATCGAATGTAGGGACTGAACCTAATGTGCATAGTGAGATAGTGTTAGGATATAGATTCTTGTCGTGATATTAGCAGACAGTACCTCAGGAAGCCCAGAGCAACGAGTATGACATTCCCCTTGAGATCATACCTCAAACACGGAGAATTGCTCGCCACCTTCCACCTAGGAAACCATGATATTATCTTGAGTCCCTCTATTGTAATTTCATAACTTGTTCCTTCAAAACCTTAGAGTTCGCTAATTACGCGATGATTAAATTATGATTCTTCTTTCTCCATCTTCTAACTCGTGCCACATAACTCTCATGATTGAAGGCCAAGTGATCTTATTCTATGTTAGGATATATAGTTTGCTAGGGTTATAGTTTGGTAATTTGAACTTTAAATTTTGTGCGTGGTAGTTAGAATTTGATAGTTTGAGTTGTTCCCTTAGATTGTGATCTAATTATTCTTAGTTTTAAATCATGTAACATGTACCCCACCTCAGTATAGATTATATCCTCTTTTCCCTTGAAGACCAATAACTTCTCCATTCATACTATTGATACTTGTTCTATAAGCACTATGATTAAGACTTCTAAGATGGCCATTACCTACATGATACAATAGGAGACCCAAATAAGTGCTAAGATCCGTTCCTCATATAGCCCTATAAGAATTTGTACTTTATTTACAAGAACCTTATTAATTTGTAGGATCCCCTCAAGACTGTCACAGTATTAGTTATTATTTTTAAGTTGGGTAGTATGCCTCACAACATAGTATCACATAGCCCTATTGACCCATTGATAAAGTATAATAGGATGGCACAACTTTAGACTTACATAAGAAGATAGTGTTTATTCAGACTGTAGAAATTATAGGCCCAAACCCCTATTGGGTCGACTAGCGACTTAGATAAGGAGTGAGTATGACAACTGTAGAGATTGTAGAATCTTAATTTTGTATCTTGTTTGGTTTTGTGAACTTAAATTATTTTGTAATTTCTCTCATCATAATCTAGCGTGCTTATATTTTTGTACTACCTCGACTTATGCTGCTGTTACAGCCTAGTTTTGCAAGCTCATCCTTTTATCAAGCTTGTTCATGACATATGTATTATTGGACGCATACACTAATACATTTCAGAATCAGTATACTACGGTCTGATCCACCATAGTGCGCTTGGTTCGCCCTTCGTATAACTACTTTACGTGGATTGAGATATATAGTGATTAGTAAGACGAATGTACTTGCTCTCTAGATATGTCTGAGCATATCGTATCCGTTACATAACTGTACCGATGCGAGCATGTGAATAGGAATTACCCAAAATAGGATTTCAATCCACAACTGCCTTGACAATTCCCATTGAATTCTTTAAACGCCTTGACCCCCATACTCCTAATCTATTACCTCCCCCTTGAACTCTTTATTATTGTTTTCCGTCTTCCCTTATTTCGGAAAGACGAAACCTTGTGCTTAGCATAAGTTGATACACGGATAGTATTAGATGTACCCTATGGGCCAAATACATTATTTGATGATTATTTTGTAACCAAGGGCATACCACATGTAATATATTTGGTGTTAAAAATTTTTAAGGATTGAGTAACAGGATTAAGTAAAATTGAGGAATGAGATTTCTGAAAATATAAGAGCCTTAAGTGATAGAGGGGTAGATCCTAAGTTGGGTAGCAGTTGCATTGTCAACTCAAGAGAAACTTCTCTTAGTTTGTGATCGAGAAAAAATTGGATGTAGAGGTTTAAGTCATTTTAAAATTGAGAATTCTAGAAGAATGATTAATATGATAAAGGATTGATGAATTTTAAAAACCAGGATATGGCAAACCAAATACCGATACGTGAGCATATGATTCAAAATTTTAATATTGAGGGTTGAATCAACGATTTAAACTTCGAGAAAAATAAATAGAACTCTAAACATGGACATGGACGGATTAAATTTCAAATTTGAGAATTAAATTAAAAGAAATTTTTGATTGCAGGATTACCTATTTGAACTATTGAGGATATAAATTGAATTTAAATTGGAAGAGTACAAAAGTTCATAAGTTGAAAAATAGGAGGAAAAAATATTGATTAGAATCATTTCTAAAAGAAATTTTGTTAGTTGAAGATCGCGATATAAAATTTGATATACAAAGATGTTATACGGATTAAAAAGAAATTTGGATATTGATGAGGAAGTACGATAGGTTGAAATTTGATTCGAACAGTGACCATCTTAATTTTGAACTGGTTACAAAGGATTGATTAGAATTTTAGTTATCGCAAAGATGTTGCGATTAACTTGCCTTATGTAGGTAATTGAATATCAGACTATGCCTTATTTTAATTTCGAGGACGAAATTGTTTTAAGTTGGGTAGATTGTAAATCCCCTCACCCAAAATTAGGCCTACTTGGCTTAGATAGTGAAATTAGGGCTAGTTTGAACCAATTAGAACTAGAACACGGCAATTATTTAATCATGCGATACTTTATAACGCTTAGCACACCTTATCGTTGCCTCGATAATTGGAGCACCTCACTGGCCATTGTCTGTCTACAAATTTCACAACCCTGTCCTAGACATGACCACCATCTATTCTGACCTTTGTATAATTTATAATCATGCTTTCTGGTATGATATTTTAGTCGCACAATAAATGTCGCGGACGTTATTTCCTAATTCTAAAAACAAATACGACTCTGTACCCTTGTGCGTTCCAATCAAAATTGGAGGCACAATCTTGACCGTTTTATACAACTCGAAATTTATTAATATTCTACATTGTATCCTCTACGTCCCTGACACTTGTGTCCCACCTAATTTTATTCCCATGTACTTCCAATTAATTTTAGAACACCATTTACACCAATTTTAATTAAATTAATGTAAAGACCCAACTTGACCCAAAACTAGATCCAACACCAAACCAAACCCCAATTACACCCTCAAGCTTCATACTAAACACCAAACATCCTCTTCAACCAATACATTACACTAAATATGGTAGTTTCTCTCATTAAATCCTAAAACCTACCTCCTGTACAATTTTCTAATTGTTGGGGACTTAATTGCAAAAGTGCAGTGAGGTGTCACCATCCTATAGGTTTAAACCAAATGAAGAACCAAACCCCCTCCCTTTGACCGTTCCACTCTTCTCCTCTCTCCTCCTTTGGTTTGATATTTTCCCTCATGTTGAATCTAGACCACTCATTCAAATGGAGCCATCTCCACCACACAATACCTTCACCTATGTATATATATATATATATATATATATATATATATATATATATATATATATATATTCCTCATAGCCCCTCTCCCAATGAGTACTTGGCCGGCCCTAAACCCTATGCTACCATCATCCTCATCCCCCACATGCAAAACCAACTCCTCCTCCATTAATTTCCTTCATCACCATCACCCTCCTCCTTCAACTCCAACCGAAACCCTAACCCAAACCTATTCATCACCCTCACCTTCACCCTCAATTCCGGCCACCCTCACCGGAGCAGCCTGCAAAGCACAGCCATCGTTCCCCCCGACCTCATCCCCGGTGTCCCGAGCTGCTGCACCAAGCCACCACGACCCGCTGTCCCTACTCCCTTCTCCATCTCCTTCCTACCTTCAGCCAGCCGGCCGGAGACCCAACCCCGGCCACCTGAAGCCTCCACCTCGTCGACCTCTTCCCCCTGCTCGACTCGACATTGCCGAAGTCGAGCAGCAGCTGCCCCGACTCAACAGCATCCTCTCTTTCTCTTCTCCACCTCCCTGTCATCCCCTCCGGCAACCCGACTCTGACTCCCCGCCGCCGAAGTCGACAGAACTCCCATCACCATTGTCTCCACCTTTTCCCCTTGACTTCACCGCCGGCAGCACCCACCACTCCTCCACGAACTCCTCCCCATCTCACCGGACCTCCCGACTCCGTCCTCCTCCATACACGAACCACCACCCTGAACTCCTCCTCCTCTTCCACCTCTATGTCTGCCCCTCGACTCGCCGAAGAAGTTCCCCCTGGCCGGACTCCGACAGGAACCCTCCGGTCAGTCGTCAACATCATCCACGACCATCACCCCCACCTCTATTATCCTTACCATCATCATTGCCATCGTCGTCGTTGTCATCAACCCTAACATCGTCATCACCCTCGTCGTCCTTGGCCTCACCATCGTCCACGTTGTCATCCTCAGCATTCTCATCCTAGTCGTCATCATTATCGTTCTTGGCATCATCATCCATCCTCAACACATAAAACCCTAATCATTGCCTCGGCATCTTCATTACCACCATCATCCTCGTCATCACCATTATACACATCACCATCTTCGTCATCTGTAATCATCATCATCGCTTCCATCGTCATCGTCATCCATATCGTTATCATCATCGTCGTCATAGTCATCACCTTCACCACCATCATCACTATCATCCCAATCACCCTCTACAGCATCCTCCTCACCTCATCACCTAATCACCATGATCGGTATCACCCTTAACCATCACCCTTAGCAACCTCAAACATCGTCACCCTCGTCCTCATCGACATCATAAACCCGTCACCCTTGTCAGGCGACCCGCAGCAGTCACCCCCAATTTTTGTAACTGTGCACGCTGACCCCGAGGATCTATTGGATTGGGTCTACGCGACTTCCAGAGCTGGTTATTGGGACTACATAGCCTCTTTCCAGGCAAGTATACCTTGCCTTGTTGTACTATTTAAATTTTGTCGTATTATTTGCATGTTTGTATTATATAACTATGCGCGTCCGAGAGAGACTCGAGTGCAGTCAACGTAGGCGTTGACGTTAGGATAGTGTCTATCCTAGTGTCTAGTAGACCCACCTAAAGTTGTGGAGTTATTGGTATGACTCCCAGGCCTTGACACTTTTCTTACACGTATTGTGAGTCTCATGTAGGGCACGGTCCTGCGTATGTGGTTGGCCACCTGTACGTGTAGGCGTACGACGAATAGGGTATAACTGCTAATAGTGATGCATGTTAGAAGACTTAGCAGTTATTAGTAGACGGAGCATAGACTAGCGTGGTACGATAGGCCGATCATTGTCCTTATTTGGTTGTAAGGATGGACTATTGTTCTAACGACAGACTATGAGCCAGAGTTATGACGCCTCGGCGTAGTAGCTGAAGCGTGTTGTGGATACAACATGCTTAGATCATTGGGCGGAGAGGACTACTAGTAGGCGTATGGGACACCCACTTCCTTTATTCAGATTCCCCGCTCGACGGAGCGGTATGGACGTTATATTATTCAGATTCCCCGTTCTTCGTAACGGTATGGACGTTATATTATTCAGATTCCCCATTCTTCGGAGTGGTAGGACGTTATTATATTGCAGTGCGCCCTTGTATTAGGGGCATATGTGGCATATACTATCCAGTTGTCACGATTGGTGAATTACGTCAGCATATGTCTAGCCTGCACTTTTCCATACACTTAAGTTGTCCTCAAGTTGTATTTCACTTAGATGGTTAGGTCATCCTTGAGTTTTGCTGTATTTACTTTATGGCATGCTTTTATGTATCTTGTTATGTCCCTCTGAGGACCTGGTCCCTTTCCAGGTATATTGTTCTTGAGTATTGCAGGAGCGCAGATCCGGACTGGCTACTTATATTCCGAGCAAGTCTTCCCTCCGAGCCTCGTGATTGTTAGATGTTGTACTTATATTGTATTTACCTTGTTCATTCTATATTCTAGTTCGGTAGTGGATTTGTTTCCATCCGACTACCATCATTAGATACTTTACATTGAGATCTAGTAGTTATAGATATTGGTTATTCATATATATATGATTTCTGTTGATGAGATTTAGCTATGCCCTGTGACATATATGTTTACCACTTGTGAATTGATATTCATATTACAGCATACGTGTGTTATGGTTTCCATATATTGGAGTGCCATATTCATACGGCTGGCATGCTTACGTGTCCTAGTCCTATATATTTTGGGACTGGGGCGTGACAGCTTAGACTTCTCGTCTCGAGTCAGCATGCGGCCAACCTTGTTGGACACATAACTGAATCTGCACATGTGTCCCTTGACTAACTGCATGAACTTGTACGAATAAAATTTCACAAGTTGAAGAAATTTTATATACACCACTCACATCCACCCTCGACGCATTCCCAAATACGCTGCCATAAGGGTCGTTCTATGGGTTTACAATATTCATTTCGATTTGGCGGTCAAGTCTCTAGGGTCAGCTGCCCTGAAGCTACGCTCGATAATTGTGAGTCATCATGATGGACAGTTACTACGAACCATGTTATATCTCCTCCGCAATTTTGAGCCATAACCCAACTATCTGATCCGAACGAACTTCTGAATTCGGGTACTTCATAAACTACCTCTGACGTATCTGTCAACCAAACGGCGCCTAACCACCTAGAGTCTTACTATCTATCCCAACCACAAATCGTCTAACTGTACTTGTTGAAACCGTCTTCCATCACTCTGTCATTCTGTCCTGAATCCATTAAAATTTTGGACCGCCTTGCCCGACTTCTCGCATTATTACTTGCCATGATTTTTGAAACCATAGACTTATTTTGTTTCTAATCTCTTATGCCATGCTTCATACTGCATGTCCAACTTGCTCGAGCGGCACGGTGATTTAACTACCAAAATAAGTTCTATTAGCGACGTTATTAGCGAGTCAAGATACAAACGTCGCTAAATTATACAAATTTAGCGACTCCAATAAAAAATATCACAATACGTCGCTGTTTGCGACGAATTTCGACGAATAGCGACTAATGTCAGTAGTATTTAAATATACGCCGCTAGAGTCACAAAACGTCGCTAATATTTCCTAAATAGCAACATTTTGTGACATTATATTTTTAGAGTCGCTAATTTTTGTAAATCAGCGATGTTTAGAGTCATTTTTGGCATCGCTAATTTTTCTTAAATCAACAACGTTTAGCGACGTCTAGTTTGGAGTCGCTATATTTTATAATATATCGGTTCAACATTCTTTTCTCCATATTCCTTCTCTCCCCAAATTGAAAATTTTTGTTCCCCAATTCAAAATCTGCCCCACCCCACCCCACCGACGCTCCAGCTACCCTCCGGCGCCCCCCCCCCCCCTCTGTCAATACTTTTACCCTCTGTGCGCTCCGGCCACCGTCGTCTCCCCTCCGTACGGCCACCGTCGACTTCCCTCCGTGCGGCCACCATCGGCTCCCCTCTATGCAGCCACTGTCCCCTCCCCTCTGCGAGCTTCTGCCACCATCGGCGCTCTCTGATCTGCAATTATACCCTAACCCTAAATTTTCTAACAAAGGAACACTTGACTTGTGGTGAGAACAAATTTCATAACAAGATTTGAAATCTAAAAAGACTTAAAAATTTATACCATAAAAGACTAAGAACGAAATCTTCTGAAAAGACTTGCATAATCTTGTATAATCTAAAAATCAATCGGAGAGCGGAGAACGGTCGGAGAGAGGAGAGCGCTAATTTTTAGACTTTTTATCAGCCGACCAGAGTGCTCTGGCAACCTAAAAAGACTTAAAATCTTGTGAGGCTATTAGAGTTATACCAGAAAAGACTAAGAACGAAATGATCCAAATATCTAAAAAGACTTGTGGTGAGAACAATATTTTAAGTCTTTTTAGGTTTTTTTTTTAGAGGAGTAAACAAAGGCCACTCAGCCTTTTCATATAATTTATAATACTTAGCCTTTTCTAGAATTTTTTCAAAATCTTGTATAACTCTCAGTAAATTTTTTTTTCAGATAATGGATTACAAGGGAACACGTGTTTATTATTATGAGCCTCCAATTTAATGGAGTTTGAACTCGGAGTTTTCCACATGTCTTCTAAATTTGAAATCATGTCTTCATGCTATTACTTTTGCAAGCCTTTGAACGATATATACTTGAATGATGTCTATTCATCTTTGCAGAAGTATCTAAAAATGGATCTAAATTACTACATGCGTCATCGTTCATGGATGTACAACTATCAGCCTGATGACATATGCGGTGTGCGGGGTTAATTCATACAGGGGGTGGAACAGTTCCTGCAGTTCACCAAGGTGTTCCCTCAGTACATAGACGACACCAAAATTAAGTGTCAATGTGTGAGATATCGTAACTTGAAATATCACTCAGAAGTGGATGTGACATATCAATTATACTTGAGGGGTTTCACGCCGAATTACTATCAGTGGACCTCACACGAAGAATTTGTGTCTTTAGCATCGGTGCCAGAGCCTTATGTGGAGTTGTATATCTGTAAACCCCCTGATTTTTTGGATTTTAAAAATCAATTTTCAGAATTTTTCTGGAATTTTCTGTGATTTTTAACTAATTAAAATCAAGGTATTTTGGAACTAAATAAATTTAAATATTTTTAAAATATTATGAAAATAATATTTTTTTTGTGTAAATTAAAATATTAGACATAGGGTAATTTTTCGGGAATTTATTGAACCCCGAAACCATTTTTTAAAGACCTAAAAACTAAGTTATTTAATAAACAAATAAAAACCCAAATAAACCCGGTTTATTTCTGAACCAAACCAACCCAAACCGAACCCTGATTCAAACCAACCCTAGCGGGTCGGATCCGGACCCGTTAGCACACCCGACTCGCTGACCCATACCTGAACCCATTTCATATCGGATCGGGTCGGATCCGAATCCCACACTCAAACCTGACCCGACCCGACCCATTTGTCTGCTGCTACAGTATTGTGGGAATCCCGACCGCCGACCGTTTCTTACTGCCGCTCCGGCTTTCCCCGCCTCGCCTTCGCCGTTCACCCGCCGACTGACCGCCTCCCCGTCGCGACCCCTCCGATCCATCTTTCCCCAACCGCCGGCCCTTCTCCTCCTATATAAATCGAGCTCCACCACCTCTCTGCCCTCACAGCCACCACCCTCCAATACCACCACCGTGACCCGCTGCAACCACCGTCCTCCGCCTCAGACCCTGCTGCACCGACGACCTCTCTCCACCACCAGAGCCCGTAGTAACCCCGACCTGACGAGCCCCAGCCAACCCTGTTGTCCTCTGCCTCAGCCTTGCCCTAGCTGCCCTCCAGCTTCGGCCTACTCCACCGTGACGACCGTAGCAGCCCCGGCCGACCTCGACCCAGCCGCCTTCGCCTGACCCACCTTCCTCCGGCCACCTCCAGCTCCGGCGAGCACGGCAGAAACCCTAGCCGCCACCGTGTCGCGCCGCTTCGCGAGGACGTATTTTTCAGTCTTTTCGGAGCCCTGTTCAGGTGACCTTTTCTCTCTCCTCACTGTCCCATTTTCCGTTCCGTCTGCTGTGACGCGTAGACTACGTGACCCTCTCGATACCCGAACAATTTGCTCGGGTATCGCGTCCTATGGCAATTGTAAACTGCGACCCAAAATCAGGAAAATAATTGCCCTATTTTTTCCCGAAACCATGTACGCCCAGCTAAACGGGATGAGTTGGTCATGTGCGGACTTTACCGAAAGGTGCGCGCCGTTAATACGGATGTGTGGGATTTTACGAAAGTTGATTTGGATGTGCGTGCACACCGGAATCGACGAGTATCCGTCGACAACACCCCGTATCGACCCTGTTCTGGAACTTATTGTAACTTCGTGTACGCACGTCGTATCAAAACGAAACTTGCGCCATCAGACTCGTAGCAATACGCTGGTCCTGTAATCCAAGTTTGGTTCGATTCTGAGAACGTTGACAAAATCGCGTATCGTGGACCCCACGGCTCCACTTGACGGGCGATTTTGTGATCGACTCATCGGAATCCAGTTCTGGACATTCTGTTGGGTTCGTATCATCGTTCTGGACTTGTAGACACTAAGTTTGACGAATTTGGAGAATATTGTCTCTGATACGTTTTTTGTTGCGAAGCGTGCCACATGTAGACCCCGCTTTGACCAGAAACTGTCACTTTTGCCCCTGTGTCCAAATTGGACTCAAGGACAGGCAATTTTAGCTATTTGATATCTTCTGAACCTGATGGTAATATTTATTTCAGCAATCGAAGGAGTACCTGTAAATTTTGCTGATACCAGAGCTACAATTAGAGCCAGAATCCCAGGCAAGTGTACCTTGCCAATCTTGCAGTCATTGCTACATGTTATTTTCTTGATGTATTATTATGATGTACATGCTCAACCTAGGACCGTGTGACATTACTTAGCGTCCGAATAATATTCGGGTGTCAACACTATACACAGAGTTGTCTAATGTCACCTAGACATGGATATCGAGACCCTATACATTCTCGTGCTTGCATTATCAAGTACGTCATGCCTCAGGACACCTGACACTATTCATGAGACAAAATCTTCCTGAAATATTTATGGTGATTCTGTATAGGATATAGGTTCATGACATATACTTTATACATGCTTAGATCTCATTATGACTTGCTGCATTGGATATGATCTTGCGTGACATGGATACGAGACATCGAGAACATGAGACGTGTGATTACATTGGGTGGGAAGAGACACACAGGCTACAGGATAATTTTATATATAAATTTATTATGGTGCTATAGGCCCACTACATAGTAAATTACATAGTATATCTGCTACAGGCTCCCCGACACAGAGCTTGTTGTAGTCTCAGCCTGAGTTCTAGCGATGCTCTCATCTTGCATATCACTTAGCTGGTTATATAGTTTACCCTATTGATTCATTTATTGCTGCACTGCATTTATTTTGGCTTGAATTATTTTGTACCTTGCTATGTCCCCTGAGGACCTGGATTCGGATTATGTCCCCAGGATAAGCAGACGAGATCTATCCTGAGGTATACAGGACAGGAGCATTAGCAGGAGAAGGAACAGGAGCAGACACTGGAGCAGTACCAGATCCAAAAGATGAGGTGATCGCCGAGGATTTCTCCTGAGTATATGCTTTATCCATACTCAGTATTTTTTGTTGTTATCTTTATTCTTGTATCTTGACTATTGTATCAGACTTATTATCGGGTTGTTCCCCGAGTTTATATTTTATTGAGATTGATATTGCTTTATACTCTGATATTATTGTATTCATTTCTGTGGATGAGATTAGTATATTAGACCCTTATTGTTGTATTACAGCTTAAGTACACCCTGATGGGTCCATTAAATTGGGTTTGCCCATCGGTGTGTGATGCTGGCCATTACCACGTGTCTAGTCTCTCGATATTTTGGGACTGGGGCATGATATAGTTTTTGTGGTGGCCCATACAGGTCAACGACTAAATTGTTCGGTTTCAACTTAAGGACTGAGCAAGCCTGCAATAAGAATAGGATAAGGATCTCATCCACTTGCTTGAATCTTGCTCTCAATATCGGATTCAAATTAATTCCTTGACTTGCATCCTGCCTTGGTTCCTCTGTTCGCCTCTTATCATTTATTTTGGATGTAGAGTAATGGATCCACGAGCAAACGATGAGACTCCTGCAAGATCACCACGAGATGCGGTGGTAACCAACGAAGATGAAGTAACACTAGTGGATGGAGGTCAATCAGCACACCGAAGTAGTCAAGCGAATCAGCATGCCTCGAGAATCCAGCAAGATGATATTCAACCATCGACGCAATTTACTCCATTAATACCCGTATTCCCACAAGGGCAGGATATGGACGGGCAGCAAATATTTCAAATAATCTACACAATGATGCAAGATCAACAGCAGATTCAAAACGAGGCTCTGCATCACAGCCTAGCAATCGTACTGGAGCAGGCAAATCTACCAGCACGACGGCCAACGACGGGCTCTATCACCAATTTTTGTCAGCTGAAGCCCCATACCTTTTCAGGCAAAGAGGAGCCCACTGAAGTTCATGAGTGGCTTACTAACACTCAACATCAATTAGAAGCAGCTGAGCTTCCACGGGAACGTTAGATGACTGCCGTCAGAATGCAGTTAACGGACAATGCACATCATTGGTGGCTATCTGAGGAGACACGGCTCGGACCAAACCGAGTCACTTGGGAAGAGTTATCTAGACTCTTTCAGGAGATGTACATACCAGCCATTGCTCAATCAGAACTTTGGGACAAGTTCAATCGCCTTAGTCAAGACAATATGACAGTGGAAGAGTATAACGTGGAGTTCATTCGTTTAAGTCTCTTCGCCCCAACCTTGATCCCGACAGAAGAAGAAAAGGCTGAAAAGTTCTTCGACGGACTAAACTTCGAGCTACAGAGACTGATCGGATCTGTTGTACCTACTTCTTACTCGGACGTCCTTGCTGCAGCACGACGCATGGAACGCATCACCAGAGAGAGACCAGCCTGAAGCGGCCTTCCACATCAGCACCAGCCATAGCACCACAAGAAGAAGCTGCAAAGAGACCTCACATACAACAGCCACCCAGAGCATCTCCGCAGATACTACCTACATGTCAATACTGTGGCAAGATAGGCCATATTGAGAGGGAATGCAGATGCAAGTTGGGATTATGCTTGATTTGCGGATCCAACCAACACTTAGCCAAGGATTGTCCTGAGCATCGAGAGGGAGCACTAATGTTAAACAGACAAGCATTACCAGCACCAAGGCCAGTCTATCCAGCATTAGAAGTACCACAGACGGGAGTTGGAGGAGTCAGACCACCAGTCCCAGGAGGGTATCAGCCGAGGCCACCCTTGGCACCACAAGCAGCACTCTTCCAGCAGTCCCAGCAGCAGTAGTAGAGGAATCCACCGCGAGGACGCGGACAAGCTTTTGCGATGACCTTGGAGGACGCGAAGACTCGTGGAGTAGCAAATGCGCGTAAGTTATTCGTAGCTATCTATTCCTAGAATTGCTTAGCTCGTGCCTGTTAGTTCGTGACCTTAGCCTTAAAACCGAGTATTTTTGAAATTGTAACAATTGATAACCTACTTTTCAAAGCTGTAGTTTTCTTGCTTTAACTAGATTTTCTTCACTCTTGAAATTGCATAACTTTCATTGCTTAGAGAAATGATGTTTTCTTCCCTAGGTGTTGTTTTGCTTAAACCCTCATCCTTTAATTCTCCCTCATCATGATTCTTGATTGTGATATGCTTTGAACAATGCTTACAACCGTGTCATCTCTGCTGACCGATTATTCTTTGATTGCAAGGACGCAATCCTCTTAAGAGGGGTAGATTGTAAACCCCTTGATTTTTTAGGATTTTAAAAATTAATTTTCAGAATTTTTCTGGAATTTTCTGTGATTTTTAACTAATTAAAATCATGGTATTTTGGAATTAAATAAATTTATATATTTTTAATAATATTAAAATATTATGAAAATAATATTTTTGGTTGTAAATTAAAATATTAGACATAGGATAATTTTTCTGGAATTTATTGAACCCCGGAACCATTTTTTAAAGACCTAAAAACTAAGTTATTTAATAAACCAATAAAAACCCAAATAAACCCGGGTTTTTTCTGAACCAAACCAACCCAAACCAAACCGAACCCTGATTCAAACCAACCCTAGCGGGTCGGATCCGGACCCGTTAGTAGACCCGACCCGCTGACCGATACCCGAACCCATTTCATATCAGATCGGGTCGGATCCGAATCCCACACTCAAACCCGACCCGACCCGACCCATTTGTCTGCAGCTACAGTATTGTGGGAATCTCGACCGTCGGCCGTTACCCTAACCCCGCCGAACGTTTCTTACTGCCGCTCCGGCTTTTCCCGCCTCGCCTCCGCCGTTCACCCGCAGAATGGCCGCCTCCCCGCCGCGACCCCTCCGGTCCATTTTCCCCCAACCGCCGGCCCTTCTCCTCCCTCTCCTCCTATATAAATCGAGCTCCACCACCTCTCCGCCCTCACAGCCACCACCCTCCAACACCGCCACCGTCTGTCATGCCCCAGTCCCAAAATACGTAGGACTAGAAATATGTAACACGCCAGCCGTATGTATACGAACTCCAATATATGAAAAGCATATACACACGTACGCTGTACATGAATATCCAATCCACAGTGGTAATATACTGTCACAACAAGTCACACGCAAATCTATATCTCATCCACAGCACAAATAATAGATAAATGGAAATCAATAACTGAATATCAAAGAAGCAGTCTCAAATAAGAAATCTCAAAGTGTGATAGTCGGATGAAAACAAATCCACTGCAAATCGACTATAACCAAAACTACTAAAGAGAGAAGAGAATAAACTCTAATATCAGAATAATGTCTCGAAAAGAATAGCAACTAGAATCTCTAAACAGCTACAATGGATCACATATAATCCGAAGGTAAGACCTCCTCAGTCTGATAGGTAGCGTCAGGTCCAGGTCCATACTCCTGTAGGTATTCCTGCTCATCTATATCTGGAAAGGGACCAGGTCCTCAGAGGGATGTAACAAGATACATATAAACATGCCAATAAAGTACTAAAATGTAAACATCCAATGGGGTCGCCTAACCGTCTAAGTGAATGCAGTTTAATAACAACTTTCCACCAAGTGGGCTATCTGGCTAAAATAGGATTGGCATGGTTCTCTTGGAGATCCAGGGGCCTATAAAGCATGTCGTCTTTTGAACGGCAGAGGCCGCCTGATAATATATAATATATAGTGGTCATCATGACCGCGCATCTACGACGGAGCGTACGGGTTACAAGAAAAAAAGTGCAAAGGAGCCCAAATGCCTTACTTGTTGTTCTTCCCACCCAATGCTCTAAGCATGTCATGTCCATAACACGATAAACCTGTAATAACTGCCAGGTCTACTAGCATGCAAAGTTTCTATCGACAGTTATCCCTATCCGTAGCACGACCTATACGTACCAGTGGCAAGCCGAGTACGCAAGTCCGTATCCTATATGTGACTCACACTCGTGTACGAATAGTGTCATGGCCAATGAAACATAAATGCCTCATGAAGATGGGGTAGTCTCATAAAGTAGGTCCAATGCATATACATAAATAAAAATATGGTACGACGACACCGTCGTTGCACCCAAGTTTCCTTGGACGCGCAATTTATATAGCAGTTAAAATAAATAAACCAAAATAAGCAAAAATAAACATGCATGACTCATATGAAATGTAAATACAATGGCAAGGTATACTTGCCTGGCAAGAAATCTGTAAAGTGTAAGCGTCCAATATCAAGGACACAGAATCTGGAATTAAGGCCTCCAAACAAACGTCTCCGGATGCTAAAATAGACATCGCCAACGTTTCCAGAATGAGCAAAATAGCTAAAAAGCACTTCTCTTTCGTCCAATTTGGACACAGGGGTAAAACGGTAATTTCGGATAAAAGCAGGGTCCACGTGTGGCCCCACTTTGCACCAAAAAGCGTACCAAGGGTAACAGTCTCTAAATGGGACAAATTATAGGTCAAACAACTCTAAATGTCAATATGAACCCAACGATATGTCCAAATGTGGATTTCGATGGGCCGAACACTATTTCGCCCAAAAAGTCAACCGTGGGGCCCGCCAATTGGTGACTTGGTCAACTGTCTCAGAATTGCATGAAAATTGGGTCACAGGACCAGCGCGCTACCACGAGTCCAGTGGCGTAAGTTTTGTCGCAATCTGACGAGCGTGCACTGTAATCACCTGAAAATTTTAGAATTTTAAAACTTAATTTTCTGAATTTAATTAGCATTTTCTGTAAGTTTTAACAAATTTAACTAAGGTAATCTGATTTAAAATAAATTTTTAAAAGATATTAAATAATATTAATATGTGATGAAAATTATATTTTCTAGTGTAAAATTAAAAACCGGACATAGGGTAATTTTCCGGGAATTTATTGGACCCCGGATGGATTTTTAAAGCCTTAAAAACTATTGATTTAAATAAACCAAATTAATTAAACCCGGTTTACCCGAACCCAATATTAAACCGAACCGGACCGGCCGGTCTGCCCGAACCGGCCCAACCCCTTTAGCGGGTCAGATCCGGGTCAGACCCGACCCGCTTGGACCCGCCCGACCCGGACTAACCCTTCTCCTCCCAATCTGTACATTCCCGTAACCGACGAGCGGCCGGCCGACTCCTCCGTCGCGTAACGGCCGCCGACCGTCTCCCCTTCCCCTTTCTCTTCCTCAACCCCCGTCGACGTCTCCTCTTCCCCTTCCGGCAAGCCCCGACCCTCCAGCTCCTCTCCGGCCCTTTATAAATCCCCCCGATCTCCTCCCTCCGGCCATTCCCCCACCTGAACCCTAAAGCTCCTCCGCCCGCGCCACCGCAGCGCAGCCGTCTCCCTACCGTGCCCCGCCCTCGCCAGCGCCACCGTCGCAGACCTCCTCCTCCTCCTTCTTCCTCGACAGCAGCCCCGACCCCGCAGCAGCCCGCTGCCCAGCCGCCAGCCGCCTGCGCCGCCCCCAGCGCGCCGCCGCACCGCCCTCGAATGCCCCTGCCCCTCCGACCGCAGCGCCGCCCTCCTCCGGCGAGCTCCGTCAGCAGAGCCCTCGGAACCCTAACCCTAGGTCGCTCGGACACGGACACTTCGCGTCTCGGACATGGAGAAACTTTAGTTTCTCGAGCCCTGTTCAGGTACTCATATCTCTCTCCTCGTAGCTCTGTTTTCGATTCCTTTTGTTGCAACGCGTAGCCTGCATGACCCCCTCAGTGCCCGTGCAAACCGCTCGGTGCATCGCATCCTGTGGTGATCGTGAACCGCGATCCAAAAACAGGAAAACTAACGCCCTATTTCACTCCGGAACTGAGTACGCCCCGCCAAACGGGACGACTTGGTCGCGTGAGGTCTTCACCGATACGTATACGCCGTCGATACGAACGTGCGAGATTTCGCAGAAGTTGATTCGGATGTGCGTGCACACCGGAATCAATGCGTATCCGCGGACACCGCCCCGTATCCGACCTTTCTGATTCTCGCTGTAACTTAGTGTACACACGTCAGATCGAGACAAAACTTATGCCATCGGACTCGTAGCAATACGCTGGTCCTGTGACCCAAGTTTGGTTCGATTCTGAGAACGTTGACAAAATCGCGTGTCGTGGGCCCTAAAGGCTCCACTTGACGAGCGATTTTATGATCGGCTCATCGAAATCCAATTCTGGAAGTTTCGTTGGGTTCGTATCATCGTTCCTGACCTGTTGGCACTAAGTTTGACAGATTTGGAGACCTTTGACCCTGACGCATTTTTTGGTGCAAAGCGGCCCACATTTGGACCCCGTTTTGCCCTGAAATGTCATTTTTGTCCCTGTGTCCAAATTGGAATCCAGGACAGGCATTTCTAGCTGATTAATATTTTCTGGATCTGATGGTGATATCTATTTCAGCAACCGGAGTATTGCCTGCAATCTTCGCTGAAGCCAGAGCTACAATTGGAGCCGAAAACCCAGGCAAGTGTACCTTGCCAACTTGCAGTCTTTGATACATATTACTTGGACTTAATTATAACTGTTGTACATGCTTAAACCTAGGACCGTGTGACTTTACTTAGCGTCCAATTAATAGTCGGGTGCCAACACCGTACGCAGGGTTGTGTAAGGTCAACTAGAGATGGATATCGTGACATTTACATTCTCGTACTTGCCATATCAAGTACATTATACCCAGGACACCTGACACAGATCATGATACAGAATCTTCCTGAGATATTCATGGTGATTCTGTGTAGGATACAGGATTGACATAGACATTATATTTTAGTTCATATTATGACTTGCTGCATTAGTTTTGATCTTGCGTGTCATGGACATGAGACGTGTGATTACATTGGGTGGAGAGAGACACACAGGCTACAGGCTGATTTCTTATTTATATAAAATCCATAGTAAACACATAGTAAAACACAAAGTATAACTGCTACCGGCTTCCCGACACAGAGCATGTAGTGGTATCAGCCTAAGTTCTAGTGATGCTCTCAACTTACATTTCACATAGTTGGTTATATAGTTTACCCTATTATTTTATTTACTTGCTGCACTGTATTATCTTTGGCTTGTATTATCTGTACCTTGCTATGTCCCCTGAGGACCTGGATCCGGATTATGTCCCCAGGATTAGCAGACGAGGTTTATCCAGAGGTATACGGAACAGGTGCACTTCTCGGAACAGTACCAGTACTTGAGGACGAGGTGATCGCTGAGGACTTCTCCTGAACACCTGCTTCTATATGCTCAGTTATTATGGCAAATAGGCTCTCTTTCCTGTTTAATTAAATAATTGTAACAGACTTTATATCGGGTTGTTCCCCGAATTACTTTGCTGAGAATGGATGTGTGATTTACTTTCCTTATTGCTGTTGATCTTATTATCTTTTGTGTGGATGAGATTAGTTCTGACTTGTTGTTGTAGACCTTATATTACAGCTTAAGTATGCCCCGATGGAATCATTAAATTGGGTTTGTCCATCGGTGCGTGCTGCTGGCCATTCCCACGTGGCTAGTCCCTCGATATTTTGGGACTGGGGAGTGACATGCACAAAATGCGCGCGACTTTCGCAAAAGTTGCGACACGGGATTTATCCGCGGATACGGCCTGATTCTGACGCGCACACGCGTCCGAATCAGTTTCCGCGAACTCTCACATGTTCGATTATGTTATGCTCACCGTTAGGTACACTTGGTACACGGTGGGGCGGTCCCGTTTGGCGGGACGCGCTCCATTTCACAACTTTTGAAAATCTGAAAAAGTGTGTTCACAGGGTTTTCTAACAAATTTAATTATGTCTACAGCAGTTAATAATCTAGGATTATTTAGCAGAAATTAAACTAGGTCAAGTGGTCTACGCATACCAAAAAGAATCATCGAATTCGGATCTCTGTGGTGGGAGATACGAACTCGGAAACATGGTTGATCACCGCAGTTTTCTGCGATCCCAGAATTTGGTCAATTTTTGCCAACTTTGGCGCTGTTTTCGCCTATGGTTACGTGTTATTCGAGGTCTACTATCACACAGATATGGAAGAGGGTTAAGGGTTGAGCATACCGGTGAAGACGGGGTGGCATTTGGTTGAGCGAGGCGACGGAAAACAACTCTGGAACATAGGTACCTCGCTGCGAAAATCTGCAGTACGCGGGGTGCGCGGTCGTCGGGATCGGTTTGGACGGCCTAGCGGGGTTCTCCGGCTGCGGTGGCGGCGCTGTCTAAGTCTAATGGGAAGAGGAAGGGTTTGGATGATCTAGGTTTAGGGTTTTATTGAAATAATGAAGATATATATATATATATATATATATATATATATATATATATATATATATATATATATATATATATATATATATATATATATAAGAGAATGAGAGGGGGGGATCCGTTCAATAAGCCGCGGGTTGGCTCACAAAGGGCTGTGGGTTGTGGGATCACAAAAGGGGCGGGTCTACTTTTGCAATAGGCGGGTGCTTGCTGGTTATTCCAGCATATATAGCATGGATGGGTTAGTGGCTGTAGGTAGTATTAGTAATGGATAGTTTTTTTTTTTTTTTTTTTGTTTTTTTTTTTGTTTTTCTTTTCTTTTCTTTTTATATTTTTCTTTAAATATATATATGTATATATATATATATATATATATATATATATATATATATATATATATATATATATACATATACTCATAGAAAAATTCTAGATTCATACTAATACATACCATTAGGCTAGCAACTGCTCAAGGGGTCCCCTACATGAAATAAATTCAGAAAAATTCCTGATGGTCCCATAAATTTCCTAAGTGCGCCAACACCTAAAATAAAAATTAATAAAAATCTATTTCTCCTAATTAGCTACTAATTACTATAATTAAATTATTAATTAATAATTAAAAAGGGTATATACGATTTCTAGGAATAGGGGTTTTACACCGTCACTCGCTGCAACCACCGTCCTCCGCCTTAGACCCTGCTGCACCGACGACCTCTCTCTACCACCAGAGCCCGTAGTAACCCCGACCTGACGAGCCCCAGCCACCCCTGCTGTCCTCCGCCTCAGCCTTGCCCTAGCTGCCCTCCAGCTCCGGCCTCCTCCGCCGTGACGACCGTAGCAGCCTCGGCCGACCTCGACCCAGCCGCCTCCGCCTGACCCACCTTCCTCGGGCCACCTCCAGCTCCGGCGAACACGGCAAAAACCCTAGCCGCCACCTTGTCGCGCCGCTTCGCGAGGACGTATTTTTCAGTCTTTTCGGAGCCCTATTCAGGTGACCGTTTCTCTCTCCTCGCTATCCCATTTTCCATTTCGTATACTGTGACGCGTAGACTGTATGACCCTCTCGATACCCGTACAATTTGCTTGAAGTATCGCGTCCTGTGGCAATCGCAAACTGCGACCCAAAATCAGGAAAATAATTGCCCTATTTTTCCCCGAAACTCGGTGCGCCCCGCTAAACGGGACGACTTGGTCATGTGCAGACTTCACCAAAAGGTGCGCGTCATTAATACAGACGTGTGGGATTTCAAGGAAGTTGATTTGGGTGTGCGTGCACACCGAAATCAACGGGTATCCGTCGACAACACCCCGTATCGGCCATGTTCTGGAACTCGTTGTAACTTCGTATACGCACGTCGTATCGAAACAAAACTTATGCCATTGGACTCGTAGCAATACGCTGGTCTTGTGACCCAAGTTTGGTTCGATTCTGAGAAAGTTAACAAAATCGCGTATCGTGGGCCCCATGGCTCTACTTGACGGGCAATTTTGTGATCGGCTCATCGGAATCCAGTTCTGGACATTCCGTTGGGTTCGTATCATCGTTCTGGACTTGTAGACACTAAGTTTGACAAATTTGGAGAATATTGTCTCTGACACATTTTTCGGTGCGAAGCGGGCCACATGTGACCCCGCTTTGACCAAAAATTGTCACTTTTGCTCCTGTATCCAAATTAGACTCAAGGACAGGCAATTTTAGCTATTTGATATCTTTTGAACCTGATGGTAACGTTTATTTCAGCAACCGGAGGATTACCTGCAAATTTCGCTGATACCAGAGCTACAATTGGAGCTAGAACCCCAGACAAGTATACCTTGCCAATCTTGCAGTCATTGCTACATGTTATTTCCTTGATGTATTATTATTATGTACATGCTCAACCTAGGACCGTGTGACATTACTTAGCGTTCGAATAATATTCGGGTGTCAACACTGTACGCAGAGTTATGTAATGTCACCTAGACATGGATATTGAGACCCTATACATTCTCGTGCTTGTATTATCAAGTACGTCATGCCTCAGGACACCTGACACTATTTTTGAGACAAAATCTTCCTGAGATATTCATGGTAATTCTGTATAGGATACAGGTTCATGACATATACTTTATACATGCTTAGATCTTATTATGACTTGCTGCATTAGATATGATCTTGCGTGACATGGACATGAGACATCGTGGACATGAGACGTATGATTACATTGGGTGGGGAGAGACACAGAGGCTACAGACTAATTTTATATATAAATTTATTATGGTGCCAAAGGCCCACTACATAGTAAATTATATAGTATATCTGCTACAGGCTCCCCGACACAGAGCTTGTTGTAGTCTCAGCCTGAGTTCTAGTGATGCTCTCATCTTGCATATCACTTAGCTGGTTATATAGTTTACCCTATTGATTCATTTATTGTTGCACTGCATTTATTTTGGCTTGAATTATTTTATACCTTGCTATGTCCTCTGAGGACCTGGATCCGGATTATGTCCCTAGGATTAGCAGACGAGATCTATCCCGAGGTATACGGGACAGGAGCATTAGCATGAGCAGGAACAGGAGCATGCACTGGAGCAGTACCAGATCCAGAAGACGAGGTGATCGTCGAGGATTTCTCCTGAGTATATGCTTTATCCATACTCAGTATTTGTTGTTATTATCTTTATTCTTATATCTTGACTATTGTATCAGACTTATTATCGGGTTGTTCCCCGAGTTTATGTTTTATTGAGATTGATATTGCTTTATACTCTGATATTGTTGTATTCATTTCTGTGGATGAGATTAGTATATTAGACCCTTATTGTTGTATTACAGCTTAAGTACACCCTGATGGGTCCATTAAATTGGATTTGTCTATCGGTGTGTGCTGTTGGCCATTGCCACGTGTCTAGTCCCTCGATATTTTGGGACTGGGGCATGATAATATGAATGTCCACGATGATGCTGATTACAACGACGGGTGCATGAACATGGTTTTCGACGCTATCGGGCCTAGTTTCGATCCAGACAATCATGATACAGCTGAGGAGGCACCGAATGTCGATGCTGCAAAGTTCATAGAGTTATTGGAGAATGCAAGGACTCTATTATATCCTGGTTGTGAGGATCATTCACCGTTGGAGGTGGTTACAAGACTGTTGAGCATCAAGTCCGATTTTAACATATCGCAAGAATACTACAACCGACTAATGGAGTTGATTATAGAGATCTTGTCGGAGGGTACTAAGTTATCTAAAGTCTTATATCGGTCTAAAAGGATGGTGAGATTGCTCTAGATGGGATACGAAAAAATTGATACATGTCACAACGGGTGCTTGTTGTACTACAAAGACGACAAGGATGATGATGTGTGCATATTTTATGGTGTTGATCGCTACAAGGCAACTGGTAAAGGAAGATATGTCGGTGCAAGGAAGCCAACAAATTCGATGCATTACTTGCCTTTAATGTCATGGTTGCAGAGGTTGTTATGGTGAATAAGACTGCCGAAAATATGAGTTGGCACAGGCGAGAACAGACTAAGGAGTGTTGGATTACCCATCCGATGGAGAATCATGAAAGCACTTCGATTGAGAGTATCATAATTTTGCTTTGGATTGGCGTAATGTAAGATTGGAGCTCTCCTCCGACGGTTTTACCCTATTTGGACTTTTGGGCTCCTAGTATTCATGTTGGCCTATGATCATCACCCCGTAAAACCTACCGCCTTAGATGTGCAAGAAGACTCTGGTTATTTTCTTAACTGTCATTATTTTGGGTCCGAACAATCCGAAGAGAAATATCGATGTGTACTTGCAACCGTTGATAGATGAGTTGAATCAGCTATGGGAAGTATGCGCCAATACGTACGATGTTTCAAAAAAACAAAAAAAATTAATGAGGGCAGCACTTATGTGGACCATCAATGACTTTTCGGCTTATGGCATATTATTAGGACAGAGCACTCATGGCCGTCTCTTATGTCCGTATTGCATGGACCGCACTAAGGCTTTCTGTTTGAAACACAGAGCCAAATCGTGCTTCTTCGATTGTCATCGATAATTTTTGCCGAAGGATCATCCGTACCGGAGGAACATGAATGCTTTTCGTGTCGGCGTTGTGGAGAAGGCCAATCCACCATCAAGGTGGCCCGGATACACAATATGGAAAGAGTTAAAAGATTTACCAAGTGCTATCGAAGAGCCTGCTAAGGGGTACAAGTATGACGAATTTGGTCATACTCATAACTGGACGAAGAGGAGTATATTATAGGATCTGCCATATTAGAGCACCAATCTGATCAGACATAACCTTGATATCATGGATATCGAGAAAAATATGGTTGACAACATAATTAATACTGTAATGAACTTAAAGGGGAAGACGAAAGATAATTTGAAGGCCAGGTTTGACTTGGAAGAAATATGCAGACGTCCTACATTGCATTTGATAGAGGAGGGGAATGAAAAGTTAAAGCATCCTAAAGCAATTTTTTCACTGGATAAGGAGGATAAATGAAGACTTTGTAGGTGGATTCAGGACTTAAAATTTCCAGACAGGTACATGTCAAACTTGAGAAGTTGTGTCGACCTCAAGAAGAACAAACTGACGGGTATGAAGAGACACGATTGTCATGTATTTATGGAGAGATTAATTTTGATTGTATTTTCGAAGAGGAAGATGAAGCAGATGAAAGTGAAGAAGATGAGGACGAGTTCGTGGAAGAAGGGGACGAGAAAAACGAAGAAGATAAATTTTCAGAAGATGATTAAAAATAAAATTAAATCCATTTAGTCTTGTGACATGTATTATATCTTTCTGGATTAGATTTCTTGGATATTATTGCCAAAACTCTAGACTTTTTGGTTATCTAGACTTTTGTGTGCAATTCAACAGAGGGTTGCTCTAGGTCTATTTATATATTTTTCTGGATTAGATATTTTTGTGTGCAATTCTATTATGACTGTGAGGTTTATTTTATTTTTCTTCTTTATTTAATTTTGTTCATATTATATATATATATATATATATATATATATATATATATGCATATTTATTTTATCATCATATGTTGTTATCAGTTATGACAGGACGACGCGGAGGGTTCGGACGTAGAGGAGCATCTAGAGGACACTGTGCTCAGAGCAGCAGCACTCCTTCGGTACCGGGTACTAGGGCCGGACCACTTGTATCTCCTCATGACAGTACTCCTAGGACGAGCACTCCTGGGATAAGCAGTACTCCACTCTTCCGACCACTTGCACCTCCTCATGACAGTACTCTTAGGACGAGCAGTTCCAGGCCGGAGCCTACTACTCCTCCATCTACCATTCCTACTGCTGAATGTACCATGAAGACCGAGGAGGAGACGGGCGAGGCCCAATTCTCGTAGTATCAGAGAGATCCTCCATGCGCGCCTCCGGACGATCATCAGATGGAGATTTGGGCTGACGACAGAAAGTAAGTTAATTAGCTAACATTTTCTTACACACACACACACACACACACACACACACACACACATACACACACATACACATATATATTGACTTTTTCATTAATATAATTATCTCTGTATAGATATCGTTCATCGAGGGTACAGAGATGCCTGGGGCTCTTTCTGAGGTACAATTATGGTGGCCCTTGGATCAACTACTCCGATGCTCTAGACGAAAGGAAGGCGTTCAGGTTTAAGCACTTCAAGGTAAAAATATATTTGGTTTTAATATCGATTATCTAATTTATTTAAATTACATAACTTACTATATTACTTCTTGTAGGACACGTATTTCTACCCACCATACCGATCCGAGGTGATCGATGAGATGTTTTCTTCCGTCGTTGCCAAGCTAGTCCGGGATGTGATCAATGATCAGAAGGACCATGATCGTTTGGGAAAACCAATCCAAGGTTGGATCATGACTGAGCAGTGGAATCAGATGATGGCTAGATTCGACGATCCCAAGTACAAGAAAAAGTCAGAGAAGGAGAAGGTGAAGGCGGCCAGGAAGAAGGCAGGAAAGTGGTGTGGTTGGTCGATTCCGACGACGGAACATTTTTATCGCATGGTAAGTATTTGAACGTATATATATTATTTTAATCAAAGTAGGATAAAATGGTTAATTTTAGTAACAATATATATATATATATTTGTAATTAACAGGTCCAGAGGGGTGAAGACGCTAACATGATGACCGTCTTCCTCACCACCCATCGGAAGGGTGGACAGCTCATCGATGATAGGGCCACGCAGACTTACATAAGTATTACTTTACGTTTTCTTATTTTAATATAACTTAGAAAATATGCAAATAAATATCCATATAGTTAGTAATAAGTTGCTTAGATAATAGGGTAATTTACACTAACTATCCCTATATTTTTGGTTTATAACACCGGGTACCCCTGCTTTTGAACAACTTAGAAAATATGTAAATAAATATCCATGTAGTTAGAAAAAAGTATATTTATCGAGCGATTCATTTTTTCTAAAATGAGTATCTACTGCTCCGTGATCATTCGACGCAATATGTTGCGTCTGCACCTCCCGAGGGAGAGGCCGGTACTTCCTTGCAGCTATCGGCCCACCCAGTTTCGTCGGCTGACGAGCGATGGCAGACCGCCGTTGGTGGTCTTCAGAGGGGTACGTACTACAGTACAGGATCCTACGACACCTATGTTGCGACGCAAGAATCTAGGACCCCCTCTTCCCCTGCGTATACCCCACAGCCTTCCCAGAAGTCGGTGCGAGTCCAGCAGAAGAGAGTTGACCATCAGATTACGTCTCTGCGTGACGAGATGATGAGACTGATTTTGTAGCTACCCCAGTCCTAGCTGCAGATGGACGATGCGAGGATCTTAGCACGTTTTGATGTGCTCGAGCAAAACCTTTTGGAGCTCAGGACTATAATCGAGGTGACACAGCAGGACATTATGGATCTGGCATCATCGACACAGCATTCCATCACTAGGATTATAGGTGTCATGGATTCATACAATAATCGCCTATCAGTATTGGAGCGGATACGTCCTCTTGGTTCGCCGTCATCGACACCGACTCCACCGACGGTACTGCCTCCTAGTTCGACATCGGTGGTGCTTTCATAGGCCAATTGGACTATATCATATCCCATTTGGCGACGGTGTTCCTCCTCCTCCTCCTGATCACCATTAGTCCTAGGTTGGACAGATAGTTATGAGTTTGTGTGACATTTGCCCATTTTGGAGAATTTGTGTGACATTGGCCCATTTTTGGGTCTGTTGTATTTATTCTTTTTGTGACATGAGGATATTTATTTCAGACTTTTATGTATGTTTGAATTTGTATGACATTAGGCAATAGTGACAGTAGATTTAAATTTATCGGTGTTTAATAATTTGTCTATGTATGACAATCTATTTTTGTAAACTATGAATATATTTGTATAAACTGCAGGTTGAATATTATTATATAAATTATTATGTAACAATTTATAATTTTTTTTAAATTACAGTAATTTAACGACGTTTACCGACGTCTAGCGACATTTAGCGACGTACAAATATGTCACAGAGAGGTATCAGAATATCGTTATCCATGTACCAAGATGTCGCAAATATGACGCTAAAAGTCGCTAATTTGCTAACTTGGTAATCTCTGCCATGTCATCAAGACGTAACTAAAATACGTTGCTAACTAAAATACATTCAAAAAATATTAGCAACGTACATGCGTTGCTAAATATCGCTAACAGAAGAATGTCAGCGACGTTTAGTGACACAGTAAACGGCACTAAGTATAGAAATATCAGCGACGTTTTGTGACTAAATTTGTGTCGCTCATATACCGACGTTGTGCCACAGAACATCGCTAATTAGTAAAAAATTTACGACGTTCATATGTCACTAAGATACGTCGCTAGTAGCGACGTATAGCGACGTATTGTCAGTCAGCGACTAACTAGACCGCACAATTATAAAACGTTGCTATTAACGTCGCTATTTTATTTCAGTGACATAATTTTATAATTTAGCGACATTTTGTAGCGTCGCTAACCCTGTAATTTTTAGTAGTATTTGCTTCAATGTTGCTCTCTCGTTCAGCTATCTTCAAAAGTCCATCAGCCATAATCCTTGTTCTCGTTCTACTTCCTTAGCATCGTAATGATTTCTTCGTGTTTGATTCATCCACATGCTCTCGATGACTCATGCACAAGTTCCAACACAATCTCAAATCCATATCTCTTTCACTCGTTGCCTTGATCCACCTCAGTACTGTAAGTGTTAACTTTCAATCTGACTTAACATCAACTAGACTTGCCTCACGTTCACGTCTTCCGGATAACCCGTTCACCTTCATTGCACCGTTTCGTAAATTTCTCTTTCGCTAAACTCTGAGTCAAACTTCTCAAGTGCCAATATCTGAAATCCTTCAAGTTCGTACGAATCTATCGCATTGCTCCTCTAAAATCAAAATTATGTTCCACTGCTCGACCAACTGCTCCCTTGCGTTGCCAAAATCTATAGGCCATGCTCGCTACTCTTCGATATATCCATCGCTAGCACAAGCGTGCCCCAACTGTTTGTTTCTTATGCTCAACTCTCTCTCTCTCTCTCTCTCTCTCTCTCTCTCTCTTTGAATCAATGAATGCTCTACCGAACTTCCAAATCGCGCAAGCGAACTCCGATATTCAGTTTTTTATCTGATCTATCTCATTTTGTTTCCAATACTTGGTCTACAACACTCCTTCGAATTCCAATCACTCATTCCATTGCTTATTATGTTCTCGTCCAACGAAACTTTTATTTACACAAGTCCGTTCCTGATCGCTCAAATCTAACGCATCAAAGAATACCTGAGTCAAACTCTCTTACACCAATTTCTGACCCAATCTCGCACTAGTCCATCAGTTACGAGCAAACCTATCGCTTATATTATTCCGAATATTTCTAATGTGTGCACCACTCCGTAGCACACATATACCACTTAGAAATAGATTCGCTCTCGTGCCAGATTTACTCTGCATCGACGAACGTCAATTCTGAACCAACTATTTTGTGGCGATCCTGTCGATCACAACTTAACGTTCGCTTGCTCTATGTTCCAAAATATCACTCAGTCGATTCGCACAAACCAACTTCCATTTCCGTTATCTATATTTGTTGCGACAATTCTATTGTTGTCTATCCAAAGTATTCCAACGGCACGATTACTAAGGGTATACCATATACCACTCAGATTCAAGTCACTACTCACATCACACTTCTTTGCACTGATCTAAGATTCGTTTGAACCATCCATTATGCGTGATCCTGTCATTCATAACTCAAGGTATGATATGAAACTCAGCCAATGCATGAACCATCCAACTCTTCTGTTGATCTCGCTCGATGCAACTTGCGCCATGTTCCATTCTTGATATTTCTACTATTTCTCAATCTGTCTGAAACATTTGCTACACTAGCAACCCATGCAATGATCTCTTCCAAGTAATCCAAGCCAATACCCAACTATTCCATAAATTCACCATACGAGCAACTCGTACAACGCTCTCTCTGGTATTCTCATCCAAAACTCAAAGTTTGTCCAATACCTTTGCTACATGAGCAACTCGTGCAACGTTCCATTCTCATCCGTTATTTCTACTCACAGTATGCCACAAAACCAATCATGTATGACAACTAATTGCTCCACTGATGCAACCAGAATCTTCCCGAATAAGCCACCAACGCAATGATACCACTCAACTTGATGCACCAATGTAATAACGACACACAACTTGCTGCACGAATACAATAATGCCAAATGAAGATACACGATTCTATCAAAAGCCAACGCAACGAAGAACAACATGAACCCATAACCAATAAATATATGAACTTATTGCATAAAACATTAAATGCGGCACCAAGTAGAGCCAAGAGCTAAACGACACGCAGAAGCTATTTAGAGTTTGTGATTAACCAAAGGACAAAGTCCGAGAAAAAGAACCGGGTGCTCTGATACCAGTTTGTTATGCCCCAATCTTCCCCAAGTTCGATCGTCCCCGCTAAACATGAATCACCATGTTACAACGCTCCCGCAGGATAATAGTTCTCATCGGAACGTGATATCGTACGAGCCTGGAGTTACCCTCGCACAAGGCGATAACATCAAACATCATAATTATCATCGAAACAAACATATTGCAGCAAAAGTTAAGTATTGTGTACCAAGCACACATCAGAGTATACGCAACGAAGCTCTCGAAGGGTCCAAATGAAAATACCACAACTGAGAATGCCACAAAGGTGATGCAACACTCTTGCTCTTTCTCTTGCCCACAAAGGTACTTACCATTCCATACATCATGTCCCATATATCCAAGCTGAGCCACTACTCCTGTGTACCTGGAAATAATGCCCACGAATATGGGTCAGTACACAACCGTACTGGGAAACAGGGTAAACCACTCGTCTAAACCGATACTAAATAGATAGGGAATACAAACAGTTATATGGTGATCTTTCTACTTGAATCCTAAATTTATTTCATGGTAGAGGTATGACATGTTAAGAAAAACTATAAAGCAGGTTAAGCATGCAAGTATTCAACTCAAGCAAATATTCTAGCAGTTATAACCAACTCAAAGGAGACTAAGCATGCAATCCGTTCTACTCAAGCTCGAAGAAAAGTATGAACCTATGAACCACATCGCTCTTTAAGCCTCCAATCTATCGAATCACGCTACAAATCTAAGCTTTGATAATCTAATCAATCGATATGCGCACTCTTTCCCGAAGCAAGGTGGTGCCGCCGCCTACATGAATGCACAAACTAAACTGAACCAACTCTTATCTATATGAAGGTCACTGGCCAAGCCATAAAGGACTAATCCAAGGCAATTTGACCTGATCCACCGCTGAGTAGCTAGCCCACCTGGTCGTCTTGAACTGCCATTATCGTGCCCAAAGCACGCTACTATTTGTTTCCTCTATGGAAAAATAGTTCTGGTGCCCCGGGGTCTATCATGTCACCCTCACTTTCTCATTCAAGGGTAGTTTGGTAATTGACAATGGTATTATTTATTTTAGGATTAATTGTATTTGATATTTTTGCATGCATGATTATTTAATTATTGTATTATTTATTATTTTCTAGTTGTAGATTTATTTTATACTAGTGTAGAGGACCAAACCCAATTATTAGAATGCATGAACCCAAATTTTAGTTGAGTTAGATTTAGCCCATTGAATTAGGCCCATGGATTAGGAGGTTTGATTAATTAGAGAAACCATTAGACTAGAACCTTTCCTCCCTAATTAATTTCTTCATGAGAGGCCCCAAGGGGTATTTGTGACTTTGTACATTGCTTGGGGAGGGGGTTACATGGTCGGCCTTAGTAGGAGGAGAGAGAGTGCTCTCATTTCTTTTCATTCTCCAAATTCTAGATCTATAATTTTTTTCTCTTCCAAATTCACTCCATTCCCTCTTCAATTCTCCACCAATTCTTCGTCAATCTCTTTCTAAATTTTTCATTCAGGTTGCTACATCAAGTATATACAAGAAGGAAGCAAGGAGGAGGAGGCCAAGATCTACAAGAAGATGAACTACTTGGCAATTTGGGACTTTTTATTGAGAATCCATCTCCCAATAGGTATATTTCAGTTTTTTTTCCTTCTAATAAACTCTATATCTGAGATTTAACCATGAGAAACCAACCCACATGCATAGACTACCCATAGCAATTGGTTTTAGGTTCATCGGAGACCTACGGTGGAAGTTATGACCAAATTGGTACCAATTTTGGGAAAATTTTGAGATTGGCACATGTAGTGCTTGTCATTGGGTCTAATAGATCTAATTGACACTTGATTGCTTATTTATGACTAGTGTCGTATCTACAATTTGATACGTGTAGGCCGTATCTCGTCAATTTGACGAAACGGGTTAATTTTGGGAGTTTTTCTCCGACACGGGGCCTTGTGCATATCACATTATGACAAGGACACGTAGACACTCTAATTACTATATGTATTATTTATAATTAGTGTTTTAGATTTGTTCGTGTCCGGAATGCATTTGGTTGTGTGTTGGAGTCGTATCGCAAGCGTATCATAGAGAAAGTGTGATACGGGTGCGGTGCACTCTACGTGTTTGATATTTTATTCTTTTTCCTATACGTGCATGTGTATATATATATATATATATATATATATATATATATATATATATATATATATATGCTATCTATGTATTATATAGTGTATATAATGGTGTATATTGTGTTTGAGTTGTTATGTGTGGGTCTATGTGTGTATTTATATATATGAGTATATATATATATATATATATATATATATATATATATATATATATATATATATATATATGTGTGTGTGTGTGTGTGTGTGTGTGTGTGTGTGTGTGTGTGTGTGTGTGTGTGTGTGTTGTATATAGATTTATATATATATATATATATATATATATATATATATATATATATATATATATATATATATATATATATAATTGGTATATATATATAGGGTAGTGTTATGCATTAGAGTGATATGTTTGAGAGGTATTATAGCTATCTATGTATATAGATATAGTTATCTATATGTATATATCTATATGTGTGTGATTATATATATCTATATATACTTAGTTGTGTCAGTGTATTTATGTATGTGTGTCTGTGTGTGCTTGAGTGAGCGAGAGGGCAGTGGCAGCCATGGTGCAGCAAACTGCACAAGGGGGTATTCAGCAATTGGAGAAGTGAAGAGAGAGCAGCAGCCACAGTCTCAGTGAAGCACTGAGTAGCTATGCAGCAGTGCTCAGAGAGAGAGGAACAGCATCGTGCATCCGTTCAGGCATCGAAGAGAGCAGTAGCAGTTAAGCTCGGGCAACTGCAGTGCACTTGTGCACAGATTCTACAGTGCACAATTTTTCAGAGGAGGAAGAGCACAGTTTCAGCTGCAGCATAAAGCCGAGCATAACCTGCTAGCAGTAGCAGCCTTCAGGAAACTGAATACTGCAGCAAGCTCGGGTCACTGCACAGGGTTTTAGTCACTGTGCCGAGCAGTTCAGTATCCATATATTTTTTAGTGTACCATTCAGTGGTTTCAGTCAGTTCAGTAGGTTAGATTTCAGTATTTTCGGTTTAGTGTTTAGTTGGGTACGTTGGGTAGTAGTTCAGTAAGTTAGTGATGAGTATAGGTGTTAGCTAGCTAGATTATGTCAAGGTATATTGGGTATTAGTTTAGTTGTGAATTGAACTATTATGTTAGCTAATAGTAGCTAGTACCTAAATATATATATATATATATATATATATATATATATATATATATATATATATATATATATTTATTTATTTATTTATTTATTTATTTATTTATTTATTTATTTTTATTTATTTATGTTAGTGTAAATATATACCTTATTAGTTTAATAGTTAGCTAAATATACATATGTATGCTTGTATTAATTATTATTATGGTTAGTAGTTAGTGGTGAGTTATATTGTATATGTACTAGTTATATGTAGTATTTTAGATTACCTCGGGATACCAAGGCATTATCAAGGTATTGGGCCGATACCCAAGGTATTGAGTTTGGGTATCGAGTTAGGTGCGATACGCATTGGTGCAAGGCCAAGGTATCCTATTTCAACTGTTTTGATATAATATTATAATATTTGACTTGAATATATATATAAGACCTTATTTTCATATTAGAAACTTGCGTATCTTGGGATACGGCCCCTTGAGTGTTTTATTGTTTCTTAGCTTAGCTAGTATAGCATAGTTTCATAGTGTATCGACTTAGTGACTTAGCATTAGACTCTTGGAACCTAGAATTTATTGGTTTGACTTAGAAATGGCGTATCAACCTAGAATTGCATCAACTTTACTTATTTTTATTCTTGAACCTTGTATTGATGCAACATACCATATATAGGTTATGAGACACCGGCTTGGGCATCGAGAGACACACCTTGCTCAGGACGTCAGGCGAGTATATTTCTCTAATTGTTTTTAATTCATAATATTGTATATATGCATATTCTAGAACTGTATAAATTGACCCAACACAGTAATTTCACGGACTGGTGCTATATGGATCCCGTCATGAGATGTTATCCCCTACCGTGTTCAGCGGGTACTCATATATATTGTATCTTATCGTGTATATTGGGTATTGAATATATTTCGTGTTCACATACTGCTCGTATTCAGTGTGCTTATTCGTGTACACCTACCGCTCGTGTTTGGTGGTTATGATATTCGTGTACACCCACTGCTCGTGCTCAGTGGTTATATTTCGTGTTCGTAGCGTATCGTGATTGGATCCATCAGTATTAGTTGGGGGTGGGAGAGTAGGAGTTGATTATGTGATCAAAGCCATTGTTATAATCGTGTATATTCTGATTATATACCTCACTTGTAATCCGTCTTACGTGATCATGTTCACCCAACCCGATCACATAATAAACTTGTATTCTGAGGCACATTAGTTTAGATTGCAGTACTTCATCATATTGTGATATTCATATTGTTGATTTATATTCTCGTACATTACAAGTATATCTTGTTCATTCATTCATTTGTTTAGTGATCATGTATTTTATTTCTATATCTGTTTATATGCTCGATTATGCTATTGAAATTGCTTTCAGAGGTATGTACTTCGCTCCAATCATGACTGGATATATTTTTCTAGATTGCTGGCTTCTAGAGCAGTGTCGTACATTCTACAGGCCGTAGGACGACGTACCTTTAGAGGATACTCTTATTGACCAGGAGGACTTAGTTGCAGAGCCCGAGGAGGTCTAGATTATTTGTATTGGATTGTATTAGACTATTCTTTTGGTGGATTTACAGTATTGTATTATTATTTCAGATTGTGGGTTGTATCTTGTTCTTTCCTTCGTTATTTCATTCGTGCATTATTCTTCCTTAGTTTATTTTATGATTGAGTTGAGTTATACTTGTGAGATACCATATTGCTCATCCGTTTGGAGTTGAGATGATTGACAGGTACCATAATATATTGTTGAGATGTTAGATAGTTAGAAATGACCCAGACAGCGTTCTACCATCGATTCTGCGGCTTAGGCTGGGCGTAACCACGTACTCGTGCCCAAATATCCGGGTGCGGGTCGTGACATATCTTGTTCGAGAAAACCAAACCATGTGAGCAACAGGTTGTCCATGATCAATGTAATACTCCAACAAGTAGGTACGATGATATAATCGAGCATTCTCACCCCATCAAACGATACTCGCGTCGATCCATCTAATCACCATAACAATTCTCCAACCAAAGCCCAAGTCACCATCCCAATTGTCCGTGACCAATGCAATACTCCAACAAGTAGGTACGACAATAGAATCGAGCATTCTCACCCTTTCAAACGATACTCCCGTCGATCCATCTAATCACCATAACCATTCTCCAACCAAAGCCCAAGTCACCATCTTAAGTAATCTCCATTAGGCACTATATCGCTTCTCGATATTGTGCTCCGATTGGTGCAACACCCCTCGCTCCAAAATCTTCTTGGCACAATGCCCCAACAATGGCACAATGCCCTCTCCGATGCAGTTGTCCTATTTTGAACCACAACTGTACACTTTGCTTGACAAAGCGTCTAACTTGATACTCGTGCATGGATGCACGCTCGCTCGCCCGCCCGATAAAATATTTCTTTTCTCCAACCAAGATGACCCACTCAAAGCTCCAACTACCCAATGCAAGTCCAACTCAAGCCACAAATTATATCTAACAAAATGGCGCACACTCTATGCACGCCATAGTACTGTGATTCCAATATTCCAGTTCCAAGTATCCAAACCATTACGTGTGTTCCATATTATTAGGCATGAAGGAGTAGAGGAGAAGGGACAAAGCCCACTCACCAAGTCTGAATCGCTAAGCACTCTGCCTTGTCGATACGGTCGATCCCTTGAATCTGTGGTCCGATACAAAGTGTGATCTACTCAATTGGTATGACCGTGCGAGCAAGTCGTGCTCTCCAAATCATCCGACCGATCAGACTAAGGAAGATGATATTATCGCTCTAATCCCGCTATCCCAGTACTGCTCTGAACAAACACATGATTCCATCGAACTCCGCATACGATCTGCACATAAAATTAACTCAAATCAATACTTGCTCCCAAATCCAACAAAATCAAAATATAACCAAACATTGCCTCGTTTAATCTGACTCAGCATAATGCATTGTACAGTTGTGGGGCATTACAATACCCATATAAGGGGTACACTCATTCTCAGAAATTACTTACAAACACACTCTTAATACTGACACGGTTCACACCTATCCTTCACCGATACTTACATTATTCCCTTGATACCCGATCTTGATGCACCTAATTCAGCACACACTCTCCTAAATTCACACACATGGACACTTATATTTAAGTCCCATACACTTATGTTACTGATATTCGAGCACTAATACTTACTAACCCACAAGCACAATTTCCACTAATACACTTAACACTCACTAATGCACTCTTGCTCAAGGCCAATTGATACTTGCATCATCACTAACACCAATACATGTGTGCACTGGAGCTTACTGCCCTCACCTACTGCTACATGCTGCTACCATAGCATCAATGCGTTGTTGCATCTGTTGGATGCAGGGAAAGGCAATACAGGCAAGTAACTGATTGTTAATGCAGTTTAGTACCTACTGCTACTAGCAGTACAACACCCATTTTTACTCTATCTCAACACTCATGAAACATCCACACTCTACTCTAATATGATACTAATCACATTCATTAGTGCAAGACTTCACACTTCACTTACACAGTCCCCAAATGATACACAGTCCTCACACTCACTCTTGCTCACTAACCTCACTAATAGCACTTATCCCTATCTCCTCACTCACATAACATAAAATTATACCCACACACAACTATCTCACCTTGCACAGTCCCAATACACTCCCCTTTACTAACTATACTTTGATGCATACTTATCCCTAACTGATACCCCCTTAATACCCATCGATACCTGGGACTACAGAGCACCCACAACTCACTGTCACTCAACACTAATACACAAGCACCTATCCCCTTACTTAACACTCTGAGTACAATAAACTGTGCACCAGATCTCACTACCCCTCACTCACCTGGCCCTTACCAACACTTGCTACTACTTCTTGAGCTCCTACCTATGCACAACCCACAGTGAACCCGACATCCTTTGATACTCTAATAACCACCAACAAAACCCTCACAACAAGCTAGAATCAAACCACACTTGCTTGGATACACTTGCAACTACTTGTCCACTACCTAGTGCACTCACCTGCATATTGCTTGGACACTCTTGCAACTACCCTGTGTTTGATAATAAACGAAAGAAATAAAACTAGGTTTATACGAAACCCTTTCTTAGGTTTACAAACAAGAAGTACAATTAATCCTATACGAGGATATCAAGTACAAAATTTAAATCTGGGTAAATATTGCTATAGGAGTCTGATCTGCGGTCGATCACTTTGTCCCTTGGACCACACGATGACGAAGAAGTGCTGTAGAAGAAGGAGAAGCTTCAAAAATCGCAAGAGGGATTGGATGCTCGATGCCAAAGTTGTCAATCACTCCCCTCTATCTGTGCTCTAGACTCTTTTCTCTCAATTTTCTGACCTTTGTCTCTCAAAGATCAAATTCGATCCTCATAAAATCCGCCCTCTGACCTCTATGGACGGAGGTCTTTATTTATAGGCGTAGAAACTGAACAGCGGAGAGAACCGCACCTTTTACGCGGCGGTTATCATAAATGCTACCCACGTATAAATGATCTTCTGAATAAGCGTGTGACGCGTGTCCCATTAAGAGATAATGCGTATAACTGCTGCGAAGATCACGGCATGCAAGCCACGTAGGTAACTGCCCCTCGCTTAGAGATGATTGGCGTGAAGCCAAATAACTGTCTCGTTGACGTAAAAACCAAATAGCTGTTCTGATGGCATAAAAGCCAAGTAGGCGTAGAATCCCAATAGGCATAGAAGCCCAATAGCTGACATATAGGCGTAGAAGCCAAGTAGGCGTAGAAGCCCGATGCTGCATAGATAGGTAGCCGGCGTAAAGGTAGCCAGTTATTCCTCCTTGACTGAGGTCTTGAGCGTATTCTGGATCAGATAGCCTGTTCACATACCTTTGCAAATATAGCCTGGGTTGGCGTATTTCAAGGAGATAGCATACAGCATACTCCTATAGTTTTAAAATAGCCAGGTCGGCGTATTTTGAGGAGATAGCATACGGCATACTCCTATAGTTGAAAATAGCCTGATGGCGTAATATACAGGGATGGTGATGTGGACGTATTAGTCATAATTATGGCTCACCCAGTCGTTAAAAGTATAACCAAATCTCGTGCATTAAATGCAGAGATCTGCCCCCATCACGCGCATTAACTGCAGAGACGTGCCTCAATTTTTGTACGAAGAGAAGCTTTTGATGTGGCGGTTCATTTCTTCTCTTCCTGAGCGTAAAAGCTCATGTTTCTCTGTGTAAAGTAGGTAGCAAATTTCCTTGAATGCGTAAAAGCAATTTGTATCAAGAAAATATCACTAAACGACGGTCTGGGGTTCTGTGTAGAATCATCATTACAGCCGTCGTCTTGATAGTCGTGCAGTACTCTTTGTCAGGAGTCAGGTTTATTGTACTGTCTGACAGGTTCATTCGAGGAATACAAAGCGTTCCTCGTACAATTCCATGCTACATTAAAAGCAGATAGGTTTTACGCCATAAAGGCGAGGTAGCAACCTTTTTTACGCTGAAGCAGTCTGAAATACTGTATTACGCGGGTTATTCTGGAGCTATATTTTATGATGAACAGCGTTGAAGCTCTGCTGTACGCCAATGGCTCTAAAGTCATATTTTACGCCGCACAACACTGAAACTCTGCTTTACTCGGGTTTTATGCATGTTGAGTATAATCCTGTAGCGTATTTTTCATGCTTCTACACCCTATGATACTCAAGCCAAACACCAAACACTCGTACAACACTCCCTCAAGCCAAACACCAAACACTTGGTGTGCACCCACTAAGATACTCAAGCATCACCCTATGATACTCTCCCAACTCTATGATACATCACCAAACTAATATCAAACACTATTTATAAGCATAATATAGTATGAATCTAATAAGAAAAAGTTATTCTAATATAATAGACATAGAATCAAATACTTGGTGTCCTAAATTCGAAGTTTTTTCAAATGGACACAAAACTCAATGTAACTTTCATAATATGTCTCAAAATAACCTAGTTCTTCCTCCTATGGGTAGTCCTTAGCCATAGAATGGTTCCTAAGGGTCCAATACTATAAATTAGCCATAAAATGAAGGAAAATAGATATTATATCTATTGGGAGATAGATTTTTAATAAATTTCTCAAGTGGACACAAAATGGACACAAGCCTCAAGCCAATGCTTTTCTCCTCAAGTGCTCTACTAGCAGTGACAAGATCCTTAGCCTTCTTGAAAATAAAAATGAGAGAAATGAGATTTAGAATAAATTGATTAGGGTTTTCTTCTCAATTTGGTGATGAACTAATGAGGAAAATAAATAGAGGCTATAATGAATAATGAAGGCCTATATAAGCTCCCTCTTAGGGTTAGGGTTAGGGTTAGGGTTAGGAATAGTTTGACATTGACTCAAAAGACCCTCTCCATTTGTCATGAATGGGATCGAATTAACTAAAGAAATAAATCTCTACAACTAAAAGAATATTCCTTTTATGACACTAAACCTAATTAACTTTAATTGCTAAAGTCATGACTAACAATAATTATCACTAACTAACACTTGTAAATTCTAATTGGCAACCCACTAACTATCAATAATATAATTCTAGACAATTACTAATATAAAATAATATATAAAAAATTTAACAACATGTAAAATTATCAAAATATTCCTATGGTAGAAAGTGGTAGTTACAAGCAATCTCATTCTCTTTCCTACACTTTTCTTTTTCTTCATTTCTCTTTCCTTCTTCATTTCTTTCCCAGTAGAGAGTAGCAGTCGCGCTTGGCCTTGGCCGTAGGTGACCTTGGTAGTGTTGATATTAGGCTAGATCTTGACCGTAGGCAAGTACATCTTGTCAACCGAGTGAACCCATGATTTGGAGGTTCTTGATAACCTAGTTTATATTTATTTGCTAGCTTAGTTATCTGCATATCTTTAGTAGCTTAGAACTGTATTGTAGACTTTTTATAACATTGATATTTGTTGCTCTTGTATTTGATCTTGAACGAAAAAGTTGAGAACAACAAAGTCGGAACACAAAATGTGCTGGCCAGAGAAGAATGAGCAAATTCTATGAAAAGTATGCATAAGACCCTTGAAAACTTGAGCGCACTGTGTGCCAACTCACAAAAATTCTTGCATTTAGCAAAGCATTCAATCTTTGAAATATGCTTGTGTTCAGCACAATATTCAAACCCTTGCAAAATTGTGCCAAGATATGTTGAGTACTCTGGGCGCACTTTACTCCTCATGCGTATATTTTATAAGAATGTCACATAATCAAACCCTTGCAAAAGTGCACCAAGGATATCAGAAACTTGGGTGCACTTTTGATGGAAATCCTCAAGGGCGCACATTTGAGCGTTCAACCTCGTCAATCAAGAGAAAGTGTGTCAAGCCTCTGTTGGCGCACTAATTCCTTTCTCTGAGTATTCTTGATGGCGAGCCTTGACTTTGGCATCGCCTCAACTGTCATATTCTCGAATCTCGTATCTCGACTGATGTGCCATGCCTTGAGACTTGTGTTTTGTCATTTGTTAGACCTTCCTATGCTTGTTTGTGTGCCAAACCTCCATGCTGGAATACTTGATGAAAGTGTGCCAAGTTCATAGCTTGTGTACTTTCATCATTGTGCACCAACATCCCTGCTGGCATACTTGATGCGAGTGCGCCAAGCCCCTGGCTCACGCACTTCTATCATTGTGCGCCAAGGTTCTAAAAATGCACTTTAGTGTGATTTGAGGGCCAACTTTTGCTCTGAGCACTTTTTTATCAAAGTGTGCCAGAACTGCTCAGACTAGTAATTTGTACGCTAATGTTGTTTTGGCCATTTGTGCGTCAGAACTATTTTTGGCCATTTGTGCGCCAACCCTGAATTGCCTGATCATGCGCCAACCCTGAATTATTGATTTATGCGCTTGTATGTCATTATTCTTTTGTTAATGATGCTTAGCCCTTGTTGTTGCTATGGTTCTCTTTTATCCAGTTATTTTTGTTAATCATGATTATTTCCTGAACGTGACATGATATGGATCTTGATTTCCTAATATGAGCTAAGTGATTGTACACTATGAATGAACTCCAAAATCTTGACATGGAATTGATAACCCTGATACTCCTGATCCTAATATTCCTGATAGTAGATCAACGTAGCGCACTCATGACTTAAGAATTCCTGTGACTGTCCTGATCAAGGTTATTAGTAGCACATGTATTGCATGTCATGTATCCCCGTGGTTGATTTTGATTGTGCAAGTCAAGCTACTATCATGTCTTACATCATGTCTAAGGCAGATTTCGGAGCACTACGGTCAGGAATCCTTGATAATTGTTCAGGCTAATAACTAGAATAATAATCTTGAAAGCATCTAGAGAGATTTTCTGGCTACATGCAATCCTAGTATCCCAGCGACACCTGATCGATTTTGAGCTTTCCGTCGTGAGGGGCACACTTTCAGCACACCGACGAGTGTTGCACTACCAGAAAAGACAAGAAAATAATTATACCTGATTTATTATATTATGTACCAGTTCGTCTAGATAATTCGGATATTCTGCAGGGTATGTGGCTGTAAGAAATCTCAAACTGCATATGTTAGTAACTAGGACTGTGATAACCCTAGTTAGCTAAAGATAGCAAGCCATAGGGCATGATTGGTCGTGATTCCTTAATTTTCTGTCTAGTTTAGTCCTGTCCGAATTTAAATTAACAGCTATCCAAAAATTGTATCGGAGTACTGATTCCAGATGTCCTATTTAACTACTACAATACTGTTTAACTATTATTTTACCTGTTATTCTTACTGATTTATCTGCATGCTAGTTTTAGTTCATAAGTTTGGCTCCCTTATGGTACTTACTGTTTGTGGTCTGATCCTACTGGTTTTGTATGGCCAAATTTTAGAGTAGAATCGCAGGATCTTTCGTACTTTTCTCCCCAATATGGTAAATACGAGGAGCACCCGATGATATGAGTGGGTTTCTTTCTCACCCACTTGATCTTTTATATTACACTTTTAAGGCATTAAGCCACCGAGCACGTGTTTAGCTTGTGTAAACCCCCTCATCAAAAATTAGGCATAAATAGAGAAACTAGGGCTAGATTGAATCCAAATAGAAATAGGACTCAGTGTTTATTTAATTTTGTATTGTTTATGACACGTAGCGCACATTACCGTTGCTTCATTAATTGGAGCACTACACTAGCCATTGCCTTCCAACGAATTTCATAACCCTGTCCTAGACATGACCACCATCTATTCTGACCCTTGTGTAACTTATAATCATGCTCTCTGGTGCTACATTTTAGTCACACAATAAACGTTTAGGACATTATTTCTTAATTCTATATATAATATGACTTTGTACCCTTGTGCGTCCCAATCAAAATTAGGAACACAATCTTGACCGTTTTGTACAAACAAAAGTTTGTAAAATCTTCTACTATGTATCCTCTACGTCCCAAACCCTTTGTCCCGCCTATTTTTATTCCCCTGTACTTCTAATTAATTCCAGAACATCGTGTGCATTCGATTTAATCAATTAAATCCAAATTTCTATCCTTGTGCAATTTTTCCTATTGTTGGGGGATGTTATGCAAAAATGCATTAAGGTGTCCCCACATTGGACAATACGTGAAGAAACTCAATTTTCCATTCACGTGAATTTTTTCGTAATTTTTCGGATGTGCAACGCGCAACATCGTCCCGTTATTTTAAATCTATCCTGGCATTTAATTAATACAAATTCTAGCCCTCCCAACATCCCCATGAGAGCCCAAGGCCCAATCCCAAGGAGTGTTGACCAAGCCCTAATCCTAGGTCAACCCCCAAACCTAAAAAATCCTACATGTATAAATATACAATTATATTTCTTTTTCCTTTCCTTTTTCTAGGTTAAACCTAAAACCCACCCCTAAATCTAATTCCCAGCCGTCACTGTTCATCCATTTTTTTTCTGTTCACCCCCCCCCCCCTCCGGCGAACACGACCTACCCCAGGTCAGCCCCTCGCCGGAGCCGTTCCCATCCACCTGTGCACCGTCTTCACCCGCCGGATCACCTTCCTGCTCTCCCTTCTCCCTCCTCTCCCGCCTGGATGATCTCCCCATCACCGGAGATTCCTCGATCCAGGCCGTGGAACCTCGTCGGGCATCCCTCTGCCTCACCGTCTCGTCCTCCGCCGGAGCCGGCGACAGCATCCCCGACCCCGCTGCACGTCCCAAACTTCTTCTTCCTCCTCTCCCTGCCTGCCCCTCGACTGGAGAAGCCGAGCAGCCCTGGCCGCCACCATTCTCGCCAGAGATCGACTGCTCAGAACGAGCAGTGCAGGCGCCTCTCCTCGATCCCGAGCCTCCCTTCTCCTCCTCCGTCCATCAGTCGAACCCAACTCCTTCTCTGACGTGCCACACGGCAACCCGATTCTGACTCCCCGCCGCCGAAGTCGACAGCACCCCCATCACCATTGTCTCCACCTTTCCCCTCCCGACTTCACCGCCGGCAGCACCCACCACTCCTCCACGAACTCCTCTCCATCTCGCCGGACCTCCCGGCTCCGTCCTCCTCCATACACGACCCACCACCCTGAACTCCTCCTCCTCTTCCACCTTCCTGTCTTCCCCTCGACTCGCCGGAGAAGTCCCCCCTGGCTGGACTCCGGCAGGAACCCTCCGGTCAGTCGTCAACATCATCCACGACCATCATCCCCACCTCTATTATCTTCACCATTATTATTGCCATTGTCATCGTTGTCATCGACCCTAACATCGTCATCACCCTCGTCGTCCTTGTCCTCACCATCGTCCACGTCATCATCCTCGTCATCATCATCCTAGTCGTCATCATCATCGTTCTTGGCATCATCATCATCATCCATTCTCAACACATAAAACCCTAATCATTACCTCATCATCTTTATTACCACCATCATCCTCGTCATCACCATCATACACATCACCATCTTCGTCATCTGTAATCATCATCATCGCTTCCATGTCATCGTCATCCATATCGTTATCGTCGTCGTCGTCATAGTCATCACCATCATCACTATCATCCCAGTCACCTCATCACCTAATCACCATAATCGGTATCACCCTTAACCATCACCCTTAGCAACCTCAAACATCGTCACCCTCGTCCTCATCGACATCATAAACTCGTCACCCTTGCCAAACGACCCGCAGCAGTCACCCCCAATTTTCGTACCTGTGCATGCTGACCTCGAGTATCTATTGGATTGGGTCTAAGCGACTTCCAGAGCTGGTTATTGGGACTACACAGCCGCTTGCCAGGCAAGTATACCTTGCCTTGTTATACTGTTTAATTTCTGTATTTTAGCTGCTTTTTCATTGTTTTAGCTATTATAACTGTGCGCGTCCGAGAGAGACTCGGGTGCAGTCATCGAATGCATTGACGTTAGGACTTGTGTCTGACCTAGTGTCTAGTAGACCCACCTAAAGTTGTGGAGTTATTGGTATGACTCACAGGCCTTGACATATTTCGTACACGTGTTGTGAGTCTCATGTAGGGCACGGTCCTGCATATGTGGTTGGCCACCTGTACGTGTAGGCGTGCGACGGATAGGGTATAACTGCTAATAGTGATGCATGTTAGAAGACTTAGCAGTTATTAGTAGGTGGAGCATAGACTAGCGTGGTACGATGGTCCCATCCCTGTCCTTGTTTGGTTGTTTGGTTGGACCCTTGCTCTAACGATAGACTATGAGCCAGAGTTATAACGCCGAGGCATAGTAGCTGACGCGTGTTGTGGATACAACATGGTTAGATCATTGGGCGGGGAGGAAGACTAGTAGTTGTATAGGACACCACCTCCTTTATACAGATACCGCACTCGACGGAGTGATACGGACGTTATTATTTATACAGATACCACGTTCCCTAGAGTGTTGGACGATTTTACAGATACCTCATTCTTAGGAATGATGGACGTTACAGATACCACACTTTAGAGAACGTTGGACGTTATTATATTCCTGCGCCCGTGTTATAGGGGGCATATGTGGCATATACTAGCCAGTTGTCACGATTGGTGAATTACGTCAGCATATGTCTAGCCTACACTTTCCCATACTCTCAAGTTGTCCTCAAGTTGCATTTCACTTAGATGGTTAGGTCACCCTGGAGTTTTTATAGTATTTACTTTATGGCATGCTTTTATATATCTTGTTATGTCCCTCTAAGGATTTCATGATCCGCACCCAAAAAATCGGACATGAGTCGTGGGTACGTCCAGCCTACGCCGCAGAATCGGCGGTAGAACGTTGTAAGGTTCGTTCTAGGTCAAACAAATCTATATATCTCACAAAAATCTGTCAATATCCTCTCCAAAAGGAGGGCAACCACGCAATATATATATATATATATATGCTCTCAATCACAATAACTAGGGGAAGAAATAAAAGTACGATATGATAGCAAAAGGAAACAGAAGCAAAGAGCAAGACAATATCCAAAAATATACAGTCCAAGTCTATACTAGTCTACAATATCTCACAGGCAACAAAAGAATAAGTACAATCATCCAAAAATAAACCACTGGGAACAACCCAGGAAACCCACCTAGCTAACTAGGGCGCTATAGGCGTCTCCTCGCAGGGCTCCTCCTCAGTCTCGGGGTCACAGCACTCGTCAACACCCGGCCCGTAGAACGTCGGGCAATAATCCTCAGGATCCTCTGGAAAAAATATGCCCAGACAGGACTGGAGCGAAGTACATAACTCTGAAAGCAACTCCAAATGCATGGTAAGGTGTATATGACGATCAATAGAAAAGTATACAAGATGCACAAGAAAATAAATATATGCTGGAGCAG